>JABUQX010039898.1:25000-29175 GCA_015478945.1 Trachelipus rathkii | reverse complement strand
AGAGAAAGTAGAGATATATATTAACCAAATATCTTATAAATTTAGTTATATTATCTATATATATATATATATAATATACGCTTAATTAAACTCTTTATTCTAGATGCGTTAATAGTAATAATATATATATTAAATATACACTATATGCATATTATATATATATTTATAAAAATATATATATATTATAATAATCTATTATATATATATATAATATTTATAATTATAATTATATAGAGTATATAATATATATATATATTCTATAACTACTTCTTAATATTATATATTTTGTATTTATGAGTATTATAATGACTTCCAGTGGCGGATTAGGTGGGTTTTGGATGGTCGGCAGTGGCAATGCTACTTGCACCTTAAGTGAGCGCAAGAAAATACTTCATAAAGTGAGCTATCATAATATACTTCGTAATTATAATATTTATATATATATAATAATTTCTTTTATGAATTAAAGTAATAATAATAATAAAGTATTATTATATTATATCAATAACAATTTCTTATATCTATATATACCTGGTAAAAAGTACTATCATTAAAGACATGATTCTGCGTTCGACCTGCGCAGTTGTTAAGTATGGGTCCAATCATTTTTACCTCGATTCCTTTTATACGTAAAGCGATCGGTGCATTAGTTCATGTATACTTATCTCGAACGTCAATAAAAATAGTTCCTTGATTCTCATGCGAGGAATGGGAACAAGCTGATGAGATACGAAGCCTTGACGTAGGTCGGTAACAGTTATTATCTTTTTTTAAATAACCCATTTAAATTGGCAGCAAGAAATAATAATTACTTATTAATATACATAGACTTATAATGAACTTACTTCATTAATAATTCTCAGCACATA
Organism: Trachelipus rathkii; assembly: GCA_015478945.1. Lineage (NCBI taxonomy): Eukaryota > Metazoa > Arthropoda > Malacostraca > Isopoda > Trachelipodidae > Trachelipus > Trachelipus rathkii. The sequence goes on along the minus strand of JABUQX010039898.1, from coordinate 28,306 downwards.
ATTGCTCATACATCTTGTCATGATACAGTAGATTAATTTTATTCTTTAAATTCACTTAAAATATAAAACCAAAGTCTAAGAAAACGCGTTGAGGAGTACTTCACCAGACTCTTCCTGGAAATTTGTAGCATAGCCTCTGCAGACAGCAAGTAGCTCCGTTTTCTATATATTAAAAATGTGAGTGATTTTGTAGGGAGTTTTAGTTATTAATAATACGATTTTCAGTATTATTTATTTATATATTAATTTATTAACTAGATATTGTGTTGTTTGTAATAAATAAGGAGCTGTTAGTTTATAAATTACTAGGGATTTGGAATCGTAATTTCGATATTAAGTTCTATTAATAATAACTAAAATCTTTTTCGAGTGTGTAAGGTCCACATGTGAAAGTTCAACAATATGTATAGATATATGATGGAATACCATTTTATTCTATACATTGTCGCTAATTAAATATATATATATATATATCATATATATTCTATATATATTATATAGTATAATATATATATTATATATTATATATATAATATATATATTAATAATATTAATATATTATATCTAATATATAAAATTATAATAATAAATAAATGTTACGTAAAAATAATATATATTCTATAATATATATTAATATTAATGTGAGTATATATATATTATATATATATATATATTATATAATAATAATAATAGATAATCTTAAAATATTAATATAATATATATATAATATATCTATATATATTAATATTAATATATATATATTAATATATTAATGAGTTTTATTGATTGTAAAATCAATGTTTATTAAATATTCAATTTGTTTTAATTTGTTTTATAGTTTTAATAATAAATAAATTTATAAATTTCAATTTTATATTTAGAATAATCACAAGTAATATATATATATATATATATATATATATATATACTAAAAATATATATATAGATATTATATATATTAATTATATATATTACATATTAATATATATTTATATAATATATATATATTAATTATTATATTATATTATAATTATTATCTAATATATAATGTCTATACTATAATACTATATATATATATAATTATTATAATATATAATATTAATATTAATATATATATTAAATATATATATAATATAAATTTTGAGATTTTCAGATATTCCATATCTATTGATTATATAATTTACTGGATATTTTAAGTAAATTATTATATATATATATATTAGTTTATTGGTCTAACTCAAGAATTATTGACCACGAGCCGCCACTGATATATATAGTAAGATTTTTTCATGGTTAACCTACATATGCTGTTGGACCTTATGAGATTTTTCATGGTTAACCTGCAAATGCTATTGAATCTTATTTGGTCTGTAGATAAAAACGGCATTGTAAATTAACTTTAAAATTTTACATAGGAAAGATTAACTTCTGCTTTGTGAGCTTAAGAAAACTTAGATCATGTAATCAACATAAATACATATGGATGTCATCTTACTATTTTTTCCTGAAAGAGAGAGAGAGGAGAAGGTCAGAGAAGAGAGGAGAAGAGAAGAGAGAGGGAGAGAGAGAGAGGAGAGAGAGAGAGAAGAAGAGAGAGAGAGAGAGGAGCTTCACACTATTCTAAATTTTCGTATATTTACTGACAGTTTTTATTCTTATTTATAATTTTTTATTAATTTTCAATTTTTAAAAAAAAATGATATCCTTAAGATGTTCAAAGTGATGTGGATCGAATAGACTCGATTATTGTACAATAAAAAAGCGACAATTATTTTATTTCCAGATTGTCCTGAATAAGATTGAGATGAAAATTGTTAGGAATTTTAATTAAGGAAATGAAAAATTATGAGAAAAATTTATAACTCACCTAAATTTGCCGACATTCAAGGTTTTCCTCAAAATACAATAATAATAATCATATAAAAATAATAATAATTAATTAATAATTAATTAAACTAATATAACTAATAATAATTATAAAATAATAATAATTAAAATAATAATAATATATCAATATTAAATAATAATAATAATAATAAAATAATAATATAAATAATTAATAATAAAATATATAATAAATAATAATATATAATAATAATAATAATAATAATAATAATAATAATAATAATAATAATAATAATAATAATAATAATAATAATAATAATAATAATAATAATAATAATAATAATTAATAATAATAATAATAAAAAATAAATAGAAAGAAGTAAAAAAAAAAAGAAAGAAGAAGAAGAAAAAGAAGAAGAAGAAGAAGATGAAAAAAAAAGTATCTTTCTAATTATACAGACGAAAATCTCGTTCAGCTTTTGATAATTAATTATATATGTGATTCAAAATGGATATTAGGAATTTATAATGCAATAATTACAATAATAATGATGATGAATAATAATCAATGATGATTGATTATAATAAAGATGATAATAATAACGATAGATATAATTAATGATGATAATATATATGATGATCATAATAATGATGATTAATAATAAATGATGATTAAATATATAAGATAAATGATAATCAACTGAATAAAATAATAATAATAATGATATAATAAAAATGATAATAAAATATGATCATAATAAAATATATGTACTACAAATTAAAATAAAACAAAATCAATGCATCACACCTTTTAACAGAAAAAAAATAAAAAAAAAATTCCTTAAATTAAAAATTAGAAAAAAAAAAAGAAAAAAAAAAAAAGGTAAAATTTTAAATCAAATTTTGAGGTTGATCAAAATCCAAAATCTCAATTTATTCATTTAAGTCGTCCAAAATTCATTTGATTCAAAGGTTTTAAAATAAGTTATACCGAAAGTTGCACGAATTGAGAGAGATTTTATTCAAATTTATGGCCATATATTTCTTTCTCTCTCTCTCTCCTCTCTCTCTCTCCTCATCTCTCTCTTCTCTCTCTCTTCTCTTCTCTCTCTCTCTTCTCTCTCTCTCTCTCTCTCTCTCTCTCTCTCTCTCTCTCTCTCTCTCTCTCTCTCTCTCTCTCTGGTTCTCTTTCTATCTATCTATCTATCTACTCTATCTATCTATCTATCTATCTATCTATCTATCTATCTATCTTATCTATCTAATCTATCTATCTACTACTATCTCTCTCTCTCTCTCATCTCTCTCTCTCGCCTCTCTCTCTCTCTTCCCTCTCCCCTTTTCCCCTCCACTTACACCAAGTACTTTCAAGAGTAAAGCAACTTTTATATTAAATAAAGTTTACATTTGATATAATGTTTCATATACGCAAGTACACACCCATGCAAATATACTAGCGTA
>JABUQX010039898.1:20000-22500 GCA_015478945.1 Trachelipus rathkii | reverse complement strand
TTGAGAAACTCGGCTTCACCTCCTACAATTTAATAAGTCAAGATATAGTGACTGGTGAAATGGATATGAGGAGAGTGTGGAGGGAACACTTCGAAAATCTCATAACATTGGCAGAGATGAAGTGGTAGTGAGTGTGTCTGGGTTTGATGGCGAAAGAAGTAGTTATTTTGGGGAGGAGATAATAGGTAGAATGAAATAGTTGAAAAATGGTAAATGGATATAGAAGTTGTGTAGCAAAGCGTTTGTGCAGGGTGTAATTCCGAAGAGTTGGTGAAGAGCAGTAATTCTATCCTTATATAATGGTAAGGGAGATAAGGGGAGCTGTAGGAAATATAACATAATTAGCTTATTGCATGTTGTAGGGAAGATATATGCTGGTATTTTGGTTGAAAAGTGCATCGAGTGACTGAAGGATTAATTGGCGAAGAACAAGGTTCATTTAGAAGTGGTAACGGATAAGCAGATCAAATCTTCACATTGAAACAAATGGTTGAGAAAATGAGAAAGAAGAAGAAGAAGAAGAAGAAGAAGAAGAAGAAGAAGAAGAAGAAGAAGAAGAAGAAGAAGAAGAAGAAGAAGAAGAAGAAGAAGAAGAAGAAGAAGAAGAAGAAGAAGAAGAAGAAATTGTTTTTAAGTTTTATGAACTTGCAACAGGTGTATGACAAAATCAATGGGAAGCTTTGTGGCAGGAGTTAGTGATATATGGTGTTGGTGGTATACCTATGAATGGAATCAAAAGTATGCATGCTGAGAGTGAAGCGTGTGTAAAGATAAATGGTGTGAAAAGTGAATGGTTTAATATTAATCGTGGAGTGAGACAGCGATATGTTATACCTCCAAGGCTCTTTAATTTGTATATGGACGGAGTGAGGAAAAAATTATAGGTTGTGGTGGTAGTGGAATGTGTTAGACTGATATAGAATAGAAGAGAGGGGAGGGGGTCCTGCTTATTGTCACTGATTACTTAATTTTGTGTGGCGAATCTGAAGAAAGCTTGAGTGGATTGGTAGAGGGGTTTGAAAGTAAATGTAGATAAGAGTAAGGTGATGGTAGATGGCGAGGAGAGCCCTATGTGTGAAATCATGTTGGATGGTGAGCAATTGGAACAAGTACCTGAGTTTAAATTTTTAGGCTATATGTTGGAAGATAAGGGAACGGGTGATGCAGAGAGTAGTAGGAAAGTTGTGAATGGTAGAAAGGTGGCTAGTGCAATCAAATCTTTGGTGAATGCAAAGTAACTAGATCTTGAGTGCGTTACGTTTAAGTAAGAGGGAATGCTGTTACCGGTGTTAATGTATAGTAGTGAAAATACGGTGTGGAATAAGGGATTTATATCTAAGATACAGTCTGTTCAGATGGACAATCTTAGACTCGTGTTAGGTGTGATAAGAATTGATAAAATGAGGAATCAACGTGTTAGGGAGTTGTGTAGTATGATGAATGGCTTTAATGAGAAAATAAATGAGTATATTAAGATGATTTGGTCATATGGAAAGGATGGATGACGGCCATAAGGTGATTTAGCGAAGTGTGCTCAATCAACCTGCTGGGAGACCGATGAAAAGTTGATTGAGTCATTAAATGAATGTCTGAAGGAAAGGAATGATGTGAGTTTGATACAGAGACAAGAAAAAAAAGATTCGTAATAATAGTTAATGGCTGGGTTTGTGGAGGAGGATAATTATGGACCTGTTCAAGGAATGAACCCTACATTAACAAGATACAACAGTGGGGGTTGGTCGCGGTGTAGTGAAGTCCTAGGGTGGACTTTTGACTGCCACGGGTTCGCACTTAAGATTATGAGGGGAAAGTATGGGGGAACCTCCCTTTCGACTTACGTCATGCTCTTCTACCTTCCAATGCTATTTCCGTGCATGTTATGCCCCCCACTCCCATCTGTGGGAAGTGAAGGGAGGATTAGGAAAGAAATAATATATATATAATATTATATATATATATATATATTATATATTATATATATATTAATATATATATATAATATATATATATATATAATATGTATAATATATATATATATATATATATATATATATTAAGACAAAAAATTTGCAGGGTAGCTGTATGATAATAGATAGTGTTCTAGGGGTGAAATGAGTTTAGGTAAGAGGTTAGGTTAAGTTAGGTTAGGTTATGTTAGGTTAGGTTACGTTATGTTACTTTACGTTAGGTTAGGTACGTTAGATTACGTTAGGTTAAGGTAGGTTAGGCTAGGTCAGGTTAGGTTAGGTGTAGATGTGTGTGTGTCTGTGTGTTCGCATTAGTGTATGAATATGTGTCTGTTTTCTGCATACATATGTGCTATGCAGCATATTTAGTTTCACATTTACAAACAATAAATATTTGAGCAATTTAAATTACAATAAACAAAGAGTATTATTTAAAAATTTCTTACTCACTACTTTCGATAAAAAGAAATAAAAATATTGAAAATAGAATATTGGGGGAAGGTGGGACGGATGTGGGAGAACTTTGGGGAAAG
>JABUQX010039898.1:0-15000 GCA_015478945.1 Trachelipus rathkii | reverse complement strand
ATATATATCATATATATATATATAATATATATATATATATATATATTTATATATATAATTAATATATTATATATATATTATATTATTATATATATATATATAAATATATATATGGATAGATGAGATTTAAAGCGGAACTTCGTTCGTATGTACGTATAGCTAAAATGCGTGACGTCATACTCTGACGTGAGAGTTTGCGTAAGTGACGTATACTCTGACGTCCGAATTAGCGTATGTTACAGTATATTTGGGAGTTATATATATATATATATATATATATATATATATATATATATATATATATATATATATATATATAATATATTATATATATAATATATAATATATATATATATATGTTCGTATGTTGGTATAGTGTATTGAAATCTGGCAATATATGCAAATATTGTAAAGAAACTGGCAACATGGTAGGCTAATAAATAGACGGGCTAATAAATAGGTGGGAGGGAAGGAGTTGCTTGTGATTAAGTGATTAATATTTATTTTTACGTAAAAAAAATGTTAAAAATAAAAAATAAAAAAGTTATAAAAGGCTAACAAAAAGTGGAAAATAAACATTAAAAGAATAAAAATTTATTAATAAAAATAAAATACTTAAAAGAATGTATAATAAAACTTTTTAAATATAAAAATTTAAAATCAAATCAAATGAATGTAAAATAAATTAGAATTAAAAGCAACAAATGTAAATAATATATAAAACAATAAAGAGTTAACCAAAAATTATAGGCTTAGGACTGAAAACTTGTGTGTATAGAGTGGGAGGTGTTGGGTTGTATGTATATGTTATGCTGTTATCACGTTATTATGTTATCATGTTGTCGTGTTATCATGTTATCGTGTTTTAAAAATTGTAAAATAAAGCATAAAAATAGTTCAATACAATAAATGCTGGTACACATATGACGAATTAATTATGATCAATTGATCATGGATGGGAGGAATAGGGGAGGGTGGTATACGTTACTGCCTTACTGTTTTAGGGTCAATATGTTAATATTTTTTAAGTTTTAAACATAAAAAAGTTAACAAAAATAGAAAATAAGCATATAGAAAGTAAAAATTTAATAATTAAAATAGAATGTTTCTAAAAATGTAAAATAAAACATAAAATATAAAAAATAAAAATAAAATCAAAACAGTAAATTAAAAATAAAGCCTAAAATGGTAAAAAATTAACAAGCAAAAATATGAAATTTGTTTCTTAAAAGAAAATATAAATGTTAAAGTCTGAAGTTAAAAAGAAACATAAAAATTATTAAAGTCCCATCTTAAAAGAATATAATTAAGTTAATGCTTACAGAAAGAAAACGAGATATGAATAAAATAAATATTAAATACAAGAAAAGAAATTAAAATTTAAATGTTACAATATAAAAGAAAATTAAATTATGTTGAGGCGCAACACTTAGAAAGCGGAATACAATGTGTGACATCATATAAATGATGTCAAGTACACGTTAGAACAATCATACATATGAGCACGTACTATGTAAAGTTTTGTTACGTTAGTTGTTGATATTTTGAACGTTTTGCTTATGTTAGGTAAGAATATGGTAGGTTAGGTTAGGTGTGCGGGTTTTTATGTATATGTTATGCTGTCATCATGTTATCGTGTTATCATGTTATCGTGTTATCATGTTATCAGTTTATCATGTTTTAAAATATGCAAAATGAAACATAAAAATTGTCGAATACAATAAATGCTGGTACATATATGACATGAAGGAACTATAATCTATTGATCATGGATGGGAGGGGTAAAGGCGGTGGCATACGTTACTGCTTTAGGGTCAATAAATGAATATTTTTTACGTTATAAACATAAAACGTTAACAAAAATAGAAAATAAACATAAAGAGTAAAAATTTAATAATAAAAATAGAATGTTTATAAAAATGTAAAATAAAATTTATATATATTTACAAAAAATTAAAATCAAAACAGTAAATTTAAATAAAATAAAGCATAAAAAAATAAAAAGTTAACAAGCAAAATTTGAAATTTCTTTCTTAAAAGAAAATATAAATGTTAAAGTCTGAAGATGAAAAGAAACATAAAATATTTTTAAAATCACAGCTTAAAAGAAAATAATTAAGTTAATGCCTACAAAAAGAAAACGAAATATGAATGGAATAAATATTAAATACATGAAAAGAAATAAAAATATAAATGTTGCAGTATAAAAGAAAATTAAATTATGTTGAGGCGCAACACTTAGAAAATGGAATACAATGTGTGACGTCATATAAATGATGTCAGATACACGTGTAGGACAGAGTCATTCATGTGAGCACGTATTATGTAAAGTTTGGTTACGTTAATTATTGATATTTTGAACGTTATTGCTTATGTTAGGTAAGAATATAGTAGGTTAGGTTATGATCGGCTAAGTTATGCCAGAAATGGTCTGAAAAATTATCATAGTGCGTTAGTCTGTGTAATGTTATGTTAACAATAATTGATATGATTAATACTTTGTTAGTGATGATAGTTTGACTGATAGTATTAGATGAAAGAATTTTAGTTTAAATTTTGTTAGATAATGTTTGGAATAGGTTCGTACCTTTGTTAATAGCATTTTTTTGCAGTTTTGTATGTTAAGTATGTTAGGTTAGGTACGTCAAAAGCACTAAAATGCTAAAAAGAAATAAAAATGCTTAAAAAAATACCAAAAACATTCGTCTAGTCACTCTAGTGCCTCTAGCATTATTTTAATCTTTAGATTTATAAATACAATAAGTCGTTTAGTTTGCCTTTGATGAAATACTTTAAAGCTTTTCATAGATTAGGTTAAGTTATATTAAGTTTTTCTTAAGTATTGGCATGTGAACATAGTTAAATGTATACATGTCAGAGCAACAATGAAGGGTGTTGCGTAATGTTTCGAAAGTGGAAGGAGCTTAAAATGTGATAAACCTAAAAGTATATGTTTTTGGGTATTGATATTTTCTGATAATGATTAGCCTAACTATTACGTAATGTTTTGTAAGCATATTGAAAGCTGTCAGGTTATAAAGTCTCTTCGTAAATATATGTTAGCGTGTAGAAATATAAATTGAAGCAATGATTAAATGTTTGTGATAAAAATTTTGTCAGTATTCTTCATTTTAAAATTTTAAGTAAATTTTTGTAATAATTTAAAAACTTTTTAAAAATTCTTGTGAAAGAGCTTATTTTGTGTTATGTTTATCCAGCATATGAATTTCTAATACAAAAATGCAGGTTGCGGATAAACTCACTTGGAATAAGTGAGTTGAAATTATTGCATGACCGCTGACCGCTCGCTGAGAAATATCGAAGAAAGTGAAGATGGAAGTAACAACCCCAGCAAATGGCTAATAAGAAGGATTAGAGAGGTCAAGGCCGATAAAGTATTATAACCTGAATAAGGAGGAATAAGAAGCACAAAAGCTGTTTCCTAAGCAGGGACATAGACGTCACTCCTGCTTCCAGCTCCATCCTTTCCCTCGGTGAAGAACCAAATGTTCCTGTAGCTATCCTCATTAAGTTAAGACGGCGACTGGAAAATGGCACAACCATAGTTTAGTTTAGCTCGTACCAACATGATGTAAAGGTGGAGCATTGTGTTTTTGTCCGCACCTCAACTCACTGAAGTAAGGTGACGTAAGAGATCAAGGAACGGCGGGAACTAGCTTTGAGGTCCGCGAGGTGATTATCGAGCAGCAGTCCCAAAAACCTCACCGTCGGCTTAACACAGATAGGGGAGCCATAGAGCTGTAACATAGGAAGCAATTGTATTCGACCTCCTCGACGGGGATTTTTCCGGAAAAGCATGAATGACTTTAGTTTTCGATGTGGAGAATGTAAAGCCACGTACTGGGGAAAGGGCGGGAAATAAGATCAGGAAGCATAAAATACAAAAACAATGACTACTAAGAAAATCAGTAATAAAAATAATAATAATAATAATTTATTATTATTATTATTATTATTATTATTATTATTATTATTATTATTATTATTATTATTATTATTATTATTATTATTATTATACTATAAAACATAAGGAGGATGTAGAAGAACCACTAAACAAAAAGAAGGTGGAATCAAACAAAAACATTAACGTAAGTCTCTGCAGATACAATTCGAAAAAGGTATCTGAACCCCAACACCACCACCACTACAACAAGGTGTTTACGTTAACGGAGGTAATAATAATAAATAATAACGATCATCTGATGAGGTTTTCAAATCTGCAGTGTGCAAGATTTTATAACCAGAATTTTCATTATCAAGGTTAGTGGTACATAAAATTCATAAAATATTCAACACTTTTAATGTAGCATATAGCGCAATAATAAAAATAGCAAAGTTGAAAAAGTTGGGTTATCTCTGATGCAACATAACAACTGTGTTTTGATCGTTCCACAACATCCATGCAGCTGTTGTAAAAGACCGTCGTTATTATTTAAATCCATTAGGAATGGGGCTTTTTGGGGTTCTTTTTTATCGCAACTTTATGCCCAACACTTCATTTCCTGACTATCAATAGCTTTCTGCTGTATGTGTCCCTAATTGCTCGTTTTTCCCATCTTACAAAGATGAATCTACTCTGCAGGTCTCTTTTACTTTTAGAAAAGCATTTCTGCAACAGGGAATAGCATATGCTTGAGAAGTGGCCTTGAGATAGTCTGGTCGTAATCGCGTTGAATAGGCGCTGATCGCAAGTAAGGTCTCGGGTCGTGATCTCTTCTTAAAACATGTATTACACACAGTACGATCACTGGTTAGCTGGGTAGGAATCGGTTCCTGGAAAACACACCTTAAGGTCTCTACAGGAGATTACGTATAACTGGATGACCGGGGTCCTATCGACTATGGATATTTGGGAAGTAAGCAGTACAAATGTCATCCCTTCTGTGATTAATGGTGTATAATTTTACAATAAAGCGCGCTCTCTATTAACCTTAGTTATAAGTGCTCACCTGTTTTATAAGAATTTTATAACCATTTTAGCTTACAACTTTTAACCTTTGACATAACTTTTATATGTATCTTCAAGTCTTTGCCCTTAGGGATTAATAAAATCTTCTTTGTTAGCGTTGATATAAACATGGCTTTTAATTGAATATAACTTATGTCGCTTTTATCTAAGCTTTCTATCTATAGATAACTTCCATTGCTTTATTTATTTAAATTTCTAAGCTTCTTCTAATCTAAACTTCCTACCTGCAGATAACATCCATTGTTTTGTTTAAATTTAGCCTCAGATACACATAAGCAGTTGTTGATTAGACAACTTCGTCTAACTTTCCTACCAATAGTGGTGTTCCTAAAGATCCAATTTTATCTTCTTTTTTTTTTAAATTTTCATTAACGACGTCTAACTTTCCTGCCAATAGAGGTATTCCTAAAGCTCCAATTTTATATCTATTTTTTAATTTTCACTAACGACCCATTAAAGTTGTTCCTATAATCATATTCAATGATCCGACCACTCCCTATTTGATTCGATTAGATTTGAAATTTGTCTAGAATTGTTGCGCAACTTATAGTTTTCAATTCTACACCGCCTACATGGACAAGATTTATTGGTGAAGTCGTCTCAAACTTATGAAATCAACTCTTTAATAAAAATTAATCATAATGATCCTACAAAAAAAAAGGTCTAAACGTTTTTATTTCTTTTAATGGTTCACTAATCTCTGTTTTGCCTAAAGCAATCTTGGAAATAATATCTAACTGATCACAGTCAAGGTCTTCAATTCCTGTGGATTCTGTTAAAGGTTACGAGAATTATTTTGCTCTTCAGTGTTGCATCTGTACAAGGAACTAATTTGGTCTTACAATAAGTACTATTATCACATTTATGTTGTATTTGGTTTCATATATCTTTCTACCTTTGGATAGGGTCGAATCAAGGGCTAAAACATGCCTTTAGTACCCAACACACTACAAAATCCTGACTCATTACTGCTATGCAATTTCAATGTCGCTCATTCCATCTTCCACATTGACAGGAGCTTGAATAAGCTGAGAACCAATATTCAACTGTTCTCGCGAGATCCTCAAAACACAAAGGTCTTTCATAAGATAATTATCCAGCAATCGTTAATTAAAATATCCCCAAGTAACTTCTCCTTATTTCTGTCGTGCCCTGCAAATGTACTCCCCCTCTTACGCTTTTAAATATTCATTTGCTACTAGCACCATATGAAAGCCTTCACAAAAACCAGGATGTTATTTCAAATCAATGTAATTTCCGTTTAATATGATACCCTAGTAGTGAGTAAGTTGAGTATATATAAATACATTCATCTTTTTATGTTATATATAAATATTCGTATATCATTATATTTGATTGCTAGCCTTATTGATGATTCATCTTTGATACATTTACTTAATAAGTGTGTTTATCAGGTAGATACTATTATTCTACCCTATTATATATATATATATAATTATGATAAAACTTAATATTAATTTCTCTTATACAGAACTTTTTTTTTTTAATTAATTGATATATATATATTACTTTTTCTTCCCCTAGTTCATAAGGTAACCATCAGTATACTATACGTCCAGCATAGCTTCCCTTCCTATACCTAGAGCATAGTAAAGGCTAGATTATCTCCTTAAATAGAATTGTATCCATAAGAACAACATTGCGAAAAAATTACCCAACATTGCACATGCACAATATTCAAAGTATACATTTTAAATATACATGACAATTTTATTAATAGGCGAAACTTGGCAATCAGTATAATATATCAAGTTACAATTTACTATTATAATGTGACATTTTATAATATATTATATATTATATATATATATTTATTATATATATATAATATATATATATATTTTATATAATATATATATATATATATATAATTATAATATATAATTATTTAAAGATATACATATATATTATATTATTTTATATATATATTATATATAGTATATACTATAATACTTATATATATTACGTATATATATTATATATCAAAGATAAACATAATTCTTCCTAAATAAAATCAATTTTATTAGAGGGAGAAATTGATAATTGTCTATAACCAACACGCTTTTACGTGGCGGATTCCCATTGGTATACACCACTAGAGCTTGTGCTCAACTGCCTCTAAGAATACTATGGGTATTATGTAAACTAAATTTAATATTACATATTATATTATATATATTGAGAGCAATTTATCTTATATATTAAAATTAAAAATCTATACCACAGTGCAAGAACTGTCAGCGTACTCGGACTCTCCGGCTGGCTCGCGTCCCCGACGTCTCTCCGAGCTCAGCGGCGCGACTCGAGACGAATGTCGAACCGAGCTCTTAGCCAACATGTCCGAAGCGACTAGGTACAATAGCTAATGACCTTATTGTTCTTTATTGCGTTCCCTATACGCTTTATGATCAAAACCGAACTCCCGCGTAGTATCCTTTGAATTACTAAGTCGCGAAAGTTATCATAGTTAAATGACTCTATTAACAAAGTGATCTTTTGTCACAGTTCTTGTGTCTAAAGAATACAATGGATCCGGGCCCGCAATAAATATAAATATATAAATACCCAATTAGGACAGAAGAACGGGAATAAAATAAGAGCTTTAGTGTGAGAATTAACAATGAAAGCAAAAATGGACTTTGCCCATTTCTTCAAAACGTGTTACAAAAGATAGTTTCTAGATTAAGTAGTAATTTCAAATAAAACACATTTCGTAAATTAAATATTCATTCCATTGATATTTATTAAAAAAGAATTATATTATATAGTATCTATGATCAGAACAGAGAAGGATATGGTAATAGAAAGAAAAACAGAAAGAAAGGAAGAAATACCAATTAGTATATTCTATTTAATATATTTATTTTAATATGTTAAGTAGTTTTGTTGTGAAATATTAAGTGTTATTAAATATTAACATTAAAGAATTTATCGATGCGAAATACACCATAAATATATAAATAATATCTGATAATAATTTTTCTTATTGAACATAATATATATATAGTATATAATTATATATCATATGTATATATATGTCATTTACCATTATTTTTCTTCTGTTATATATACTAATTTATATAATATTATCATATACATATGTAAAATAGATATAAAAACCTATACCCCTAATTTATCATATAATAGATAATTATTATCTATACGGCTCTTCACGTAAATATATATATCTGATATCATTACCAATTATAGTTGTTTGAACCACGCTTATATGAGTTGCTCAATAGCTGCGCATATACAGATCGTTGTCAATCTCTCTCCGCAATCTCTCTCCATGTGTGCAGTGAATAACTTCATACACTGTATTGAGCTCACATATTTTATTAATTGTAATAGTAAACAATATTATCACGACGAACCTATATCACTCATAACTGTTATAACTAATAGAAATCATATAATACAACATATCTACATACATAGAATCGGGAACACTGAGACCTGGGGTTTGCTAGATTATATGGTGCATAATTAAAATTATATATATGTTTTATAAATAATTTGCAATTTTTAGAAGAATAATATATATAATATAATAAAGTCCAATAGTTAATTTTAAAATATCTGAATAAATATAATAATATCTCCACTATTTTAACAGTCTTTATACCCCTTTTTCAAGACGATGATATTGTACGAACTATTTATATTAGATAATAACACTTGAAATGAGTACTACAGATACATCTGTAACTTTAAAGTTCTAGCTATTATCCCAAACCAGCAGATACTCCACAGCTATATACGTCAGAGCCGTCAAATGAGTTTAATGCATTCATCCTATCAACGTAGATCAAAACTCATAACTCGTAATTGAATCTATCTGCGGTGAGTTAGTAATTCGAATCACTAGTCAGTTCCTCTAGTATGTTATATGTTGCAGTCGGATCGAATCCTACATCCTCTCATCATATATATGCATTTTGATAGTAACTATATTATATATATATATATCATATAATTTACTATATATACTGTCATATTTATTAATACTTATTAATTATTATTATATAATACTATATTATATGTATATCCTTATTATTAATCATTAAGCTCTTAATAATCTTTACCGTATATTTAGATCATTTTAATTAATACATATCTATATTATATATATATATAATTTATATATACATTACTATACTTTGATATTATATTATTAAAATATTTACTTATTATTATTGATATATATCTAATAAGCGAATGACGTAGGGCAAAGTTCTCAGTATCATCCATTGTTATGTTATTATGTTATGTAAGCAAAGAAGTTTTTATTTGAGCATTATGATCGACCAAACTGATATGACTATCATGTTTTTGGTTGTTATTTACCTGTGTATCTTGAAAATTTATTTGAAATTATGTTAACTCAGCAATTAAATAAAAAAGTAGGCTTTGAAATTAGATATAAGGATTTTTAATTTAAACACCCATTTGACAAATATTTTTCAAAAGGGGTTTGTAAACCAATATAAATCTGCTACTAAAAGGTGATAGCATTTACTGGGGAATAATCAAGCGGAGGCCTTGTCCTTAGCTGGCGCATTCCACCATCTGTCTTAAACTAACTACTCGCTGTATGTATAAAAAACTAGGTTTATATAAACAAATACATTAAAAACTAATAATTTAAAGGATCAAAAAGCATTAAGATTTTTAGAGTTTCTTTAAATCTTTATATACCTGTGGAAATTCCTTCTCCGCAGTATATTAAAAATATTAAAGCACTATTCTGTATGCGGAGCCCCCTTTATAATTATATTATAGTTATGTAATATATTATAATCTATATTATAAGATATAAGTTTGCATTTTCGACCATCTTTCTCTGCAAATTAATGTATATAGTAGAACAAATTTTAAATGTCTAATAGATTAAAAGCTGATATAAAATTGCTAAATAACTATAATTTATGACAAAATAATAAAGTGGGAAATTCAAATATAGCGGTTTAAATTTTACAAGAATAATAATAACTAGCTTTTAAAATCAATAATTTTTATAGCTTAACTCATATTTTTACTGCATGTAGTAGTATTTTTATACAACTATGTATTTTTATATAATTTTTATATTTAGAATATTTGTTATTTAATTAACTTTATTAATATAAATTCTATATATGGGAAAGTCCTTCTTTATATGTTTATAATTTCTCCTCTATCTGTTGAGATAACTCTCCATTACCATAAAAACAGTTATACTATCTGAAGTATTTAAAATAGACCTATACCTATACCTTTGATTTTTTTATTAATTATTTATTATATTATTTATTATTTATTTAATTATTTTATTATTAATTTATACTTATTTATTATATTTATTTTTTAATTATATTTATTATTATTATTTATACTCTCTATTTCTAATTCATCAATCATCAATCTTCATCTAATTATGCATTTCAGCTTCATTTACCTATCCTCACGTCACTCTAATGTCATCTAACTATCATTTCATACACTCATACAATCACTCTATCTATATCAACTATCCTCCATCATTACTACTATCCATTATTCACACACTACCAACTTACATCATCATGATCAATTATTCATTAACTACACTATCATTATCTTTCAACTATTCAATATATATACTACTTATTGATTCTATTAATCTATTATTATTATACTATTTTTATATTATTATTATTACACTATTATTATATTATTATTGAGCTAATTACCTATTATTAGTATATATTAACTAATTATATTGGATTAAATCTTTAATATCATACATATATTCATATTATCTAACTATCTCAATAACCATTATAATTCATTATCTTATTATATACATATATTATAAATCTTCCATTAATTATTTAAATGTACTATATACATATATATATATAATTATAAAGAACAAGTCAGACAATACTAAATTATTCTGCACAGATAATTCATCGATTAATGATCAATTAATCTTTTATCATCTGCATCGATCTATACTGCTAACATATGCACCTGATTATTAGAATTATCTATATATATATTATTAGTTTATCTATCTATTATTATTTTATTTAAAACCAGTTATTTCACACGTAATTTAAATCTTTATATATTTATTAATTTCAACAATGTAAAAAGACTAAAAATTATATTTTTCTCAATCCATCCTACATTTAATTAATTATTTACTTTATATTTATTTAAACAATTATTATTATCCTTGCTATTATAAATATTTATAACTCTATTTTATTGAGAGCTTCACTCAAGTGCTTTGTATCCGCATATCAATATATTTCACAAACTGTCTTATCATATCCAAGCGTATTTGTACTTTAAAACATATTCCATCAATTCTTTCAATTGTTCATTGATATATCTTCCTGGAATTTAAATTTCCCCCATTAATCCATATTACTACGATATCATTAAACATAAGCTACAAATTTCCTTCACATATAAAGCGTTGTAGATCTTAAGGGCAGCATATTTTCAAACCAACAATCCTACTAATCATCCAAGAGTATTTCTGGGATGTCTATTATCTACTAATAACTATCTAATACATGGCATATCTCCAAAAAGGTAAAACTGATAGGAAAGTAGCATTCCTCCCCAAGCAGTACAATGGACTGATTCATATTAATGATTCATTACAATAAGAAATATTAATTTTTTTTTCTCTTTCAATTCTTTTTTTTTTTAAATATTTTTTCAATACAATTATATTGCTTGCAATATATTTATTGATATACTAATTTTTTAAATATTATATAATCACAATTTAGGTATCTATTTACTTAAAAATTAAATAATATGAGTGTTCACATACTTTTCATAAAATAATCACTTTTTTTTTATAATAAATAATTACATTATCAGACTAACAGAATTTTATATACTATTGAACCTAAATAACCTTGTTAAATCATATGATATATTTCAAAATTCGAAAAATAAAACTAGCTATATTAAAATTTGTTCGTCTCCAGTGATGTTTGTTGTCATTGAGCATCAATAATACAATATATATAATAATATATATTGAATATAAATAATATTACAAAATAATATAAATAATATTTATGTCCATTATTATGATACAATATATCAAGTCCTACCAAAATCATCAGTAAATACTTCTTCATATATGACCTTTAGAATACCAAATAGAAATCTATATATCTATGTGACATGAGAGTTGACACCGCAAATCATTTATAGATACGATCAATCATAACACGGAAATTCCATTCTCCCAGTTAATAATATAAATCAAGCCTCGAAGATTATGAGCATATTAGTTCGTGATATGTGATAACTCGATAGATCAATTCAATGATATGAATATATATCTTCTTATATCCTTATCTTATATAATATATATTGAATACTATTCATTTTTATTATCTAATATATATATCTACCGAATTCCTACTACATTATTTTATTAAACACAAAACCAAGATCAAATAATCTTTTGTAAGTATTTACGTCGAACAGTGCGAGAGCATAAGACCTTCAATTCCATTCAGTAAAATGTTCTCGAAGATATGGCATCACTGTGTCAATTAAGAGCCAATTGGATCGTTTCAAACAATATCAAATGAGTGTTAACATTTCCTAACTATGCCTTCGTAATACACACGTTTCTAAACAGACTCAAACAAATTTCACAACACCACACACTTCGGAGAAAAGTCGAGTACACTAACTTAACTAATACGAAGCGCATAACATTAATCCCAATATATTAATAACTAAGAGTACATCAACACTTTAAGTTAAAGTATATAGCTCATTTATATATTATAACTAAATGTTGTTTAATTTATAATATACAGTAAATAAAAAAGACTAAACCATAATAAAATCATCCTCTTCTCTAACAGAAAACACGAATTCATGAGAATGATCAAAAATATTATGCGATAGAATATAAAATAAAATAGAATAATTTAGATTCTACCTTCCATAGATATCGAGTTATACAACATAATAGCAAATTTTATAGATAACGCCCGTCAACACAGCCATACCGCACAATAGTATCAACTCTTATATTATGCCGATTCAAAATTAGTAGAATGTCGAGGTAATATCGTGAACGACATAGATGAATATGATAAAGCGAAAGTATACTATTTCGAAATATATTGACAAAAAAATAATATACTCGTATCAGAGTAACTGAATATACCAAACTTAGATAATTAAATAAAATAACTCAGTGGAAATAGTCCTAAATAATACTAATAACTCGAATAATCTTAAATATATTACCAATTCAATCAGTAACTTTTAAAATGAAAATACACTACGTCTATAGTTTGAGGATACGGATCTTAATAAAAACCCGCACTAACCTGCCTAGGCCTAATACCAAAACTCAATTGAGTCTTCATAAAAGAGAAAATCCAAAAGAAAATACGTCCCTTATCAATTTGAGAAATGAAGGTATTATAGTATAGGGTATAATTGATTAAAAATAATAATAAAAAGGATCACTCAAAAAAATAAAATATAAAGAATAACACAGCCTTACCCCATATATGATAAATCCATTCTTACTTAATATCCTATTTTATGACTACTCATGCTACATAAGAGTCTGCAATAATAATCAAATGACAAAAAATAAAAACAATAAATAACATAAAAATAAAAAATAAATATATAGTTACAAATATTATAACACAATACTACCGAACAAATTATAGCCCATCCTTGATGAAGAAGTAAGGAGTAACTATTTAATATAGACACTAGTATATTGTATATTAATAAATTGTAATATATGTATAGATATATTATATATATATGAAATAATAAAATACAAATGAATATGGTATTGCTGTTAATAATAAATCATATTTGTGAAAAAAATAAAATATAGTTTAATGCTAAAATCAAATATATGAGCCCGATATATAACAGGACTACAATATTAAAATAATTATGTAAACTGTCCGAGCAAAGATAATGTAATTAACGTAGATACTCGTAAATATATAATAAAAAAAATAATGTACTCATGCAGCAGTTTAACATACCCATACTTAATATTAAAATTTACTATTATATATATATCTATATATATTAATTAAATATTATATATATTACTATATATATATATATATATATATATATAATAATATATTAATTATATATATATATAATATAATATATATATATATATATATATATTATAATTAAATAATATAGTATATATATATATATAAATATATATACTAACTATATATATATATATAAATTATATATAATAATATATATATTTCAAGGTTGGCTCATTGATTTAAAGCGAGTTCTTATGTTCTGATCATATTAAGGGCGTAAGGTTTCAATAAGAAGAGAGAACCTTGAAGATACGATGAATGAAAAGTTAGCCATGTTCATGTTAATATATTTAATACTGTTAATTAATTGTGGTATTATAGTAATTACAATTAACACTCAATACTCAAACATCAACCAACTAAAAAATACATAGCACACTACACTAAGCATAACAGAACAATGTACTACTATATAACATAAAATAAATTCACACACTACTATTCTCATTCTTTCCAGACAAAGTAATAGTGTTAGAGCCATTATCTAGAATTAAAATCACCGTCACGGTGTGCTTAAAATTATCAAAAATGGATTGAAACAGAAGCAGGGCTTAGCTGTCATATGACCTAGATAACTGCGATATATACTCTATCTCACTATTGGTTAGCCATAGACACAATTCAAATTTTTCCTGACCCGAAGAATCCTCACTAATACCTACCATAATAGTACCCCTAATATCAAGGATAGAGAGGTATTCTAGTTGAGCATACAAATTATAGCAATATAATATATTATTATATAATATTATAATATATATATATTAATATATATATTATATATATATATATATATATATATATATATATAATTATAAATTATACTAATATATATATATATATTAATATATATATATATATATATAA
>JABUQX010039897.1:12500-15078 GCA_015478945.1 Trachelipus rathkii | reverse complement strand
CGTTTCTCCCTCCTCCTCTCTCCCCCTTCCTCTTCGACGTGCACTTCCCATTGCGACAACTCATCAAAGTACCTATCACCTTTTTGTTTTTTCTCCGGGTACCAATGTTTTCTCCATTTTTGGCTTTGATATACGATACTCTACTCTTCGCTCCTCTTTACGTTTTGCCAATCTAAAATCTTCTTCTTGCTTTCTTCATATCATCCATCAGTTCCTTGCTAGCTTCTAAGCCACTCCTCCTTTGGCCCTCCTCTCACTCGTCTCGGCTTCTTCTTGGTCCCTTACACGGCTGCTAGATTATATATATAGTATAATATAATATTATATTATATAATATATATTATATATTTATATATATATTTTTTAATATATATAAATATTATATATATTAATATTTATATTTATATTATATTATATATATATATATAATATATATATATTATTATATAAAATTTAATATATTATATTTATATATATAATTATATATATATATATATATTATATTAATATTATATATTATATATATTATATATATGTATATATAGTAATATAATTATATATATATATATATATATATATAGTATATATATTTATATATATATATATATATAAGTATTATATATATATATTTATATATGTATAATATATAAGTATATTAATATATATAAATTATTATATATATATATATTATATATATATTCTATATATATATATATATATATATATATTTAATATATGTGTAAAAGATATATATATATAGTATTATAATATATAATATATATCTATATATATATATATAAAATATATATTAATATAATATAAATAATATATAATATTTATTATAATAATATTAGTATATATATATATAATATTATATATATATATTATATATATATATATATAGTATAATATATTATATATATATATTATGTATTATTATATATAATATTAGATTAATATAATATAATTTAATATATATTATTATGGTATATAATAAATTAATATATTATACTATAAAATAGATATATAGATATATATTATATATTATATATATATATGTATATAATAGATTATATATATATATATTTATATATATATATAATATATATATATTATATATATATATTAATATAATATACTATATATATATATATATATATATATTTAATATTAATATTTTATATATATTTAACTAATTACTAATATATATATTATATATATAATATATATATTATATGATACTAACAATAAGTATCAAAAAGTATATTATTATTAATATATTAATTATATAGTTATACTGTTCGATATTTATATTTATATATATAATATATTATTAATAAATATTATAGTATATTTAAATTATTATATGTAAATAGTATTAATATTATTAATTATATATTATAGTAATAATATATATATATTATATATAATTTAATATATATATATATATATATTCGGTAATAAATATTAATATACATATTTAATATCGTTATATATATATATATTATATATTATATAGTTATTTATATATATTATATTATATATTATATATATATATATATATAATATTAACTAATATATATATATATATATATATATATAATAATATATTATATATATTTATAATTATTTCTATATTATACTTACGGTATATATATTATATAATATATATACATACTAGTATTATATATATATATAATTATATTTATATATATTATTTATATATATATATTATAATTAAATAATTTTATTACAGATCGAATTCAAATGTTACAATTATTCCACAAACCGTCCCTGATAAAAGTGATGACAAATAATATTTATGTTATATGCATTGTATAATCAAAAGTAGAAAACATCCGCAACATCCTCATTTTTCAAAAAGAGGATGCGGATGCGGACGGATGCGGATGTCAATTTCGGTGCGGATGTTCCGCAAATGCGGATGCGGATTCGTATCTACACTAATATATATATATATATTATATATATATATAGTATATAGTATATATATATTATAATATATAATATATTATAATTGGATATATATAATAAATAAATATATACTATAACAGCTGTGGCTCAATCGGTAGAGCGACGGAGTCGCAAAGTAAGGACCCGGGTTCAGTCGCAGGTTTGAATCCTACTTAGCAATTACCTGAAGAAGTTCCCTCTTAGAATGTGCGAATATTGACAAGAAATAATCTTTAATGTATTAATATAATATAAAAATATATATATATTATATATATATATATATATATATATAATATTATAGATATATATATATAGTATGATTATTATGGTTATTATTATATAAAGAAAAAATTATGCTTAATTTTTAAATTAATTTATTTTTATTAATATAATAATTTTTATATAAATATATATACTTGTAGATTTTATATAATATAACTTATATTATATATATATTAATTATATAATATATAATGATATATTAATTTTTCCAATATATTATTTATATATATAAATTATATTATAGATAGGAATTAATATAATATATATATATATATTTACTTACAAATATTTATATAGATATATACAGGTTGAATTGCTA
>JABUQX010039897.1:5000-7500 GCA_015478945.1 Trachelipus rathkii | reverse complement strand
ATCTTCAGATAGCATATCTGCTGTTTAACCTTCTGTTGAAGCTGAAGAACTCTCCGCTCAAAACCCTGTCTATGATCCCGCCTTGGACGATTTCGGTGTCATTTCTTCTTCTCCCTCCCTCTTCCACCTCACTTATGAATATTCTTGTAAATTCTTTTAAATACATTATTTCCTCTCTTTCCGAGTTTAGCACAAAGAGAGCATACGGTCCTCATGGCATTCCTCTTGTGGTTCTCAATGCTCGTTCTTCCGGGCTTGCACCCTCCCTCGGTAAACATTTTCGCTTTGTCTCTCAACTTCAACCTTCCAACCCTGTTGGAAACGTGCTGTCATTCAACCTGTGCCGAAAGAAGGAACCCCAATCAACTCTTGAACTATCGTTCTATCGCTTTAACCTCCGTTCTATTTGAAGTTTCGAATCTATCTTCAACAGCAAGATTTGGAAACATTGCAATTCTTCTAATATTATCTCTGATTGCCATTATGACTTTTATAAGAAACGTTCTGCTAGAGATCTTTCCTTTCTCTCTCATTTCTGGTCTTAGTCTTCAGCCCTTCGGCTTTTCCTCGAATCTTTTACTGTGGAGAGAGAGAGAGAGAGAGAGAGAGAGAGAGAGAGAGAGAGAGAGAGAGAGAGAGAGAGAGAGAGGGAGAGAGAGGAGAGAGAGAGAGAGAGAGTGGGTGGAGAATAGACGAGGGCAGAGAGAGAGAGAGAGGAGAGAGTGAGAGGAGAGGTGAGAGAGAGAAAGAGAAAGAAAGAGAAAGAGAAATGAGAAAGAGAGCGAGATAAAGAGAGAAGTAGAAAGGTGTTTTGAAAGGTGAAAGTAGAAAAGAAGTGGAAAGAGAGATGAGGGAATGAGAGAGAAAGGGAAAGGAGAGAAAGAGAAAGAGAAAGAGAGAAAGAGAAAGAGAGAGAGAGTGAGAGTGAGAAAGAGAAAGAGAAAGAGAAAGAGAAAGAGAAAGAGAAAGAGAAAGAGAAAGAGAGGGAAAGAGAAAGAGAAAGAGAAAGAGAAAGAGAAAGAGAAAGAGAGGGAAAGAGAAAGAGAAAGAGAAAGAGAAAGAGAAAGAGAGGGAAAGAGAAAGAGAAATGAGAGAGAAAGGGAAAGAGAGAAAGAGAAAGAGAAAGAGAAAGAGAAAGAGAGAGTGAGAGTGAGAGTGAGAGAGAAAGAGATATCCAATCTATCCTTCTCCCAATAATTTCTGATTTCCTTTCCTGTCGTTCTACAGCAGCAGTTGTAGACTGCCACCGTTAATCCTTTAAATCTATAAATAGTGGTGTTCCTCAGGGTTCTATTCTAACCCCAATTCTTTTCTACATTTCACTAATGAGATATTCTCTTCATTACTTCTTCATCAACTCACCTCTCTAACGAAGTCCTTTCATTTTTGTAAGATGTCCCACCCAATAGCAAGGAGATCACGTTGGGAGGTAGGAGGGCGGTCTTGGACCAACTAACCTCTGATCTTTCCCAAATTTCTAATTGGGTCATTGAGAACATGGTTGTTTTCAATGCCTCAAAAGATCAGTTCTTAGTCTAACTACTCGACATGATTTTCCGCATGATTATAAAATCTTCGAAAACACAACTCAAATTTTCTTCTGCTCTCTCTCTCTCTCTCTCTCTCTCTCTCTCTCTCTCTCTCTCTCTCTCTCTCTCTCTCTCTCTCTCTCTCTCTCTCTCTCTCTCACACACACACACACACACACACACACAACGTACATTGCACTTCTGAAATTTTGAATCGCATCCCTCACCAACTGAGAAGTGCTCGGGTGACACACCTTTCTACACTGTCTCATCATTTCTCTATCAAACTCTTTGACACCAAACTTATCCACTATGCTCATTCTTACATGTCTTCTACTGGTAGAGTCTGAAAAACACTGTCTTTATCTATTTTCCCAGCTACCTTTGACTTGCACCCTTTCAAACTCAATGTATTGGGACATGCCGCCCCTTGATTAATTTACCTGACCATTGCCCACCAGAGGAGACATATAGTATATATATAAATATATATATAATATATATATATATATATATATATATATATAATATATATATATATTATATATATACTAGTTATATATATATATATATATTGCAGGTAATCACCACTCACGGGCAGAGCCCTTCTCAAAGAGGGGGCGGAAATATACAATAAAAGAACAATGGAAAACCCACCCAATAGCACACCTAAAGCAAATCTCTGAGTTGAGAGCAGACGAAAGTCTTAAAGAGAGATTAAATTCAGCAGAAAAAACAGTAGATGGCAGCAAGTTCCATAGAAGAGGTGACTGGGAAGAAGGTGGCACCACAATGAACAAACCTTTGGCTCCCAATATTCACACAAAAATCGTGAGAAAGTAGGGCACCCCTTGTTTTACGAGGACGACTCAATGGGCTTAGATTGGAAAGGTCAATGCTCCCTCAAGCCCTCGTCTTTATTGTATTATTGTACTGAGAACAATTCGGGTAAGATATAAGAATGTTAATAT
>JABUQX010039896.1:12500-17143 GCA_015478945.1 Trachelipus rathkii | reverse complement strand
GGTAATTTACCAACACATAATGATGACTGACTGCAAGACCAATCCAAACTCTCCCATCACTTACACTAGATCTACCCATAACATACTATCAACATATACCACATGACCCGCATTATGTTATGTTGTTGGAAAACCTTAACCTTAGAAGATTCACCGAATTATTTTGCATAAAACATTCCACTATTATAATATACAAAGAAAATAAATAAGCAAATAGATTCCATCATTAAACAACATTCTTAACTCATCACCTTTTTTCTAAAATTAGAAACCAAAACTTTTGAATAAGTTTAAATTTGTATTTATTGTATTTTATTATATTTAATTAGCTATACGTAATAAAAATGCCAGTTTGGTCGAAATATTCTGCTAAAATTCCTTAATAAATTTCTTTAAATATTTATTTAAACACAAACTCTTATTAAAATGAGATAGTGAATTTCTTCATTATATAAGATTTCACAGTAATATTTAATTAAGCATTACTATCTCATTATTACTTGTTATGTATTAAGTCTATATACCGTTTATATATTATATATATATATTTTATTTATTTTTTTTTTATTTATTTTTTTATTTTATTTTAAGTTAATTTGTTTTTATTTTTTTTTTTTGTTATGTTAGGATAAAAGAAATATTGATATATTATATAATATATACTATATATATATTTTTATGTTGTATGTTTATATGGTATATGGAGTTAGATTATGTGCACGCTTGAGTAATCACCAATTATCCAAAATTTCTTAATATTTGTTCAAATAATCGGCAAAAAATCGCCAACAATGACGATGGACATTGAGAAAAATGTGCGAGTTGCCGATGACGATTAATGCGTCCCCAATCACTAATATATATGATGTGTATATATTAATTATTATATATATTATTATATTTTATTTTTTATGTTTATATTTTTAATATATTATAGTATTTATTTATTATTATATATATATATATATATATATATATACTATACTATTATATTACAGTTAACAACACTACTGGCCGGCCCTTTTATAAGAGGGGCTAAAATAAAAATTATGGAGAAACCCCAACCAATCCCTGCCTAAGCCAAATTTCTCAGGTGAGCGCAGACTTAAGGCTTTAAAGAGAGGAGATTAAGATATAGTTGGAAAAACAAAGAAGGTAAGGGTTCACAGAACAAGAAGTAGCTAGGAGAAGAAAGAGACACCACAAAACAAACAATCTGGGGTTTCTCAATACTCACGCAAATTCATGCAGAGCATGGGCACCCCTTGTTTGCAGGCGACGCAATGAGGAGCGTGAATGTTTTGGCCAATCCCCCTGAGCATCAACGTATGTAGACCTATAGAAAGAGGATAGGCGCCAACGTTCACGTCGCGAGTCAGCAGGTCAACGAGAGTTGAAAGTGGACAGTTATTAGTCTCGTTAGCATTAAGAATCCAAACCTATCCAATAGAAATTGATTCTCTTTAGCTTTCCAAATGTGGATGTAATACGATGTATCCATGATTAATGGTATTATATATATATATCCCTTTTATTAATACTGGAGGCAGCTGTGCAGAGCGAAAAAAAATTCCCTTTTCGCGAAACCTGAACAGTAACTCCCAGTTTCTTGTTGATTGTGCCTTTGAGGAGGATCTCTCCTCTATTAAATGTATGTTTGTTTGTAACCCAAACAGCTGTTCTTGGGGGAACTTATTCGAGAGCTTTTTTCTCCTCTCTTTGTTTGTATTTTGCAGTTTCTTCCAAAATTTTCCCTGGACTAAAATGAAATTTATAAAAACTTATGCATTTATCTTGGTGTTTATTCATATGTGAATGGAGAGATTGATGAGATGAATTTTTTAAACCCTCAGAGCCCACCCTCTAAAACCATCCCAGTAAACAAAGTTTTCTTGGCAGCTATTCACAAATTTAAATAACTCATACAAATGTTGACGATTTATAACTGTATGTGTAGTATTCATTGACAATGATTTGTAAAGAACAATATTACGAACTTATCTTATAGATTCTATATTATTGAAACAATCTGAGGATTTCGTAAATATTCTTGTGCGAGATAGTTATTTGTTATGTTCTTATTGTCCCTGCTTTTTGCTCTTCATTTTTTCCTTTTTCTTTTACTTTATTATAAAATTAAAAAATACAAAACAAAGTACACAAAATGTAAAAACATTTGCACATTTTTCTTTCTCTAAAATAAAATAAAAAATATTTTTTCTTTTCTTCTAAACAAATAACAAAACTTATTTATGTAAAGTTAAATTGACTACTTAAGTACACGGGAGTGACTTTACTTATGATGACGAGTAAAGTTATGATTTGTTTAAGAAAATAGGCTATGTTTCTGCTTTCTAAAATTATGTAAGTTTTCGTCTCTCGAGAGAAGTGATTTCGCTTAGACGTTCTTGCAGCCTCTTTAAGTCTCAGTGTGAATTCCTTTTTGTTGTTTTTTTTTTGTGTTTTTTGTGGTGGCCACCTGTCCAGATGTGTGCTGGGGTGTCTTTGGAATGTGAGTGTTTCGTTTTTAGAGTATGGCCGTTATGACTGCTGAGAGAGAGCGAGTGGCGGTGGTGCAGGGTGACATCATGCTCAGTTGTGTAGATGACAATAATCAACGCGCCGCGGCGAGTAGGTGTTTTCAGTTGGGTGCGATAGCAATAACTCTTTAGCACACACATTGACACTCTTCACTCAAATGTTTCTTGTGGACAATGTTGGTTTGTCGAGAAACCTATCTTACAGAAGCGATTCCCATGAATAAAGAAGAATCAGTGTTCCAAAGTGTTTTGTTCTTTTTGAACGTTTACATTTTTAAAAATTTCAATTGAAAAGTTGATCTGAGTCTAATTTCTGTCCTTCTCACTCAAAATTTTTCAGAAGATTCAAAACAAGAATTAGATAGTCAAGAGTTTCATAATCCTCTTTTAGATATATTCACCGTCGACACCATCCAATATTGCTTGATATCAAGATTTTCAAAACACAATTAATTCTTCAGAGTTATTAGAAGCATGACCGTTCGGTGAAAGCAACTTAAGCTTTGTGATGTGAATATTTAAGAGAACTTTTCTACTAACTTCTGGATAAGTACTTGCAAGAATAACATACAATCTTCTCTAAATTTTAAAATTTTTGGAGTTTGCAGCCTTCGAGGTGCATTCCTAATTCCATCTTTTGCTGTATGATACAGGTCCATATTTTCTGCATTAATGAATTTTTTTTTATCTTTAAATAATTTTCATTTAAAACTTTTGGGTTGTAATTCCATGAAAGTAAGATGTTGATTCTTTCATTAAAGTTTTAACTAAGTGACTGAGATCATCATACAAGAAGGGCGTCAATGGGTCTTCACGTTGAACTTCAATAAAATCCTGCCAACTGACGATGCTCTGCTTGAAAGAAACCCCAAACTTTGCGATGTTGAATAAGGATCCTCTTAGAATAGTGATTTCACCTTTCCAAACACTTTTGAATTTTTCATATTCCCAACTTCGTCCAAGTACTTATCGAAGTGTTGAGAGCAATTGAAGGCTTTGTTGTGTTGCATTTACCATTTTCAACCCATCTTGTCAAACAGAATTTAGCAGGAAACTCTTCAGAGCCCGTTATTTTCATGAATGTTCCCTTTCTATTGAAAAATCTGTTAAATAAATAATAATAAGCCCTTAAGTATTCTAATAAATCCCACTTTGTAGTTTATGACCAGTTTTGAGAGCTCCATGGACAATATGCAAAGAGCAACTTCCAAATTCAATCAATCTTGGAGTTTCGGAACAGGTATTTAATTCTGCTTTCAACAAAGAAAATATTCCAGTTGGACAATAGCTCCATTTCTATTAATACTTGTCACTTTATTGATGGTCCAACGGTGACCAGCCCTGTCTTGAGATTTTCCAAAAATCTCACGGCTCGAGTGTCGGAAGAACTGAATAAGGCATTACGAGTGGTTATGAGTCCGGTAGTATAAATCTTCAAACTACCTGTATATACATTGAGTTCTTTGTGCAATTTTATTTAAAGGCCTCATCATAGGATTATTGATATATAAGAAGTAATTTCTTCAAACACCTCGTTATTTTTAGTTAAGTAAGAGCTAACAAAATACACATGAAATAGAAAGTTTACTTTGCTCACACCAAGACTGAGCGTACTGCAAGTCACGGAACATCTTATAAATTGCTTTTGGCAACAATTCAGAAGGATGCTAATGGATAAAATGAGCTTGATTAACAGTACAAACCATAATCTATTCACTTTCTGTGCATCTTTTTGCCTTGTAAAAGCATCCAAGGTAGAACTGAACTCGAGGCTCCCCTTGAGAACAAGAACCTGAGAAAATTATTCTTTGTTTTGGCCAACTGTTGAGAATTTGTTAATTGAAAAAGTACCCAGTTACTTTGCTAAACAAAATTGTTCATCATGTCCGGGGAGCTGATTTTAAGCATTTAATGATGCTCTGGTGTTTCTTGGCTACTTGCATGACTTTAATGATTCGTTGTTGCAATATTAGAAAGCAAAATCTTTTTGGCAGTAGAGCACAAAGCGTTGAATAATGTTCGATTTCGCTTTCTGAAGCCATTTTTGACCATTTCTGGCATGCAGATGGAGCCCAGCCATGTAATTAAACTGGCTTTATATAG
>JABUQX010039896.1:5000-10000 GCA_015478945.1 Trachelipus rathkii | reverse complement strand
AACTCGTTGGCTGTGGCAGATTAAGTGGCAATGAATTTTAAAGTAAAAACTTTAGGTTCTTCACCTAGGTTAGCTCAAAAAGAGTTTTAACTACGAATGAATGGGATGGCTTGCGTTCTGTGGACCAAGAAAAGATTTAGTGTGATTTATAAACAGTAATTTGAAAGTAGCTTATCAGTGTTTTGGAAGGCAAGGAATAAAGCTAATAGATGCTGGCATATTAAATTGCAATTGTTAGCAAGAGCAAGAAGTTATAATGTAAACTGACTTATATAGGTATTGTTAGGCCATTAGAGTATTGTTGCACAAGTTATGGCCCCTATTTAAAAGAAAGCTTAGATATGCTAGAGATTGAGATGCACGATAGAGCAAAAGGAGTGATTTCTGGGTTTGAGGTAAAAGCCTGAGAGGAGTTAGGAATGTTTGCTGTAGAAAGACGATTTTGAGGGGACATGATACTACAAGTCTACAAAATATTCACATCTATTGATAATACAGAGCCAACAAATTCTTCATAGTAGAGCATGGACGGAGAAAAACCGGGGCATAGTAAGAAAATTAAGAAAAGAAAGCACGCCATTCTTGATATAAGAAAGCAGTTCATTCAGTAATAGGGTGTTAAATTTTTGAATGGTTTGCCACAGGATGTTTTGAGTGCGACTCGATTGCAACATTAAAGAAAGGATTGGAATGATATTATGGAATGGTTTGGTTATCATATAGTATTAGTCTTGATTAAGCCAAAAAGTGGTGGGTTTTGTGTACAGTATTTAATTAAGGTTTAAACTGCATGTTACTATAAATTATAAAGCTTGTAGTGTGGTTAGCATGTACTTTAGCTATTACTTCAAAGCGGTTGAATTCATACAGAAATGTGTACTATCAAACAATTGACAATTGTTCTTGCTGTTTGTTGATTTCCGATGAAACCTGGCTAGACTTTGTGATTCTATGTAAGTTCATTGACAAAGCCTAGAGTGCTTGTGATTTGCAGAAACTGTTGTTTGTATGATTGGTTTCTATTGGCTTGAACTGGGACAGTTCGATAGCCCTGTGGCTTCTTACTGCTTTATTTCTAATGTTCTAATAATATTCAATAGATTTTCCAATTATTTTGGTAGTTATTCTGCTCAATTCACTATGGAATTACTTCCAAGTTATTATCAAAAGAATAGACTTTAGATACATTCGATAGTTATTGATATCGTGCATCGTGTCTATGAGTTTGGGCACACCTATAAGTGACTTCAGTGCATTGAGAAAATTTGTATTAGGCTTGCTGTGTATATTTCATGTATTTGTATTAGACCTGCTGGGTATATTTCTGTATTACGAGATTCGGAAGGTTGTAATAATATTTTATCTTTTTATTTCTAATCCTTTCTCTGTGGGTTATTTTGTTTTTTACTCATATTTTAATGAAAAGTAATAATGTAGTTTCCAATCCTCCCTTTGAGTAAATTACTGTTTGTTTGTTCTTTTTTTTTTTACTACGATAATAAGAACATTTCTTTAACAAATGGTATAAAAATTTATTTAAGTTCCAGCTTTTATTAACGCAAAATTTTAAATGTATATTTCAATAAAAATATTTAAAAAGCGCTATGAAAACAACTTTTTATTTTTTTCTCATGGCGTAGGATGAAGACTGTGTTCAAATCTCAAATGTGCTATTAGGTTACATATATTAAATATCTATTTTTTGATCAGATTAGTTCAATACATTAGATATCAATATTTTTTGAATATTTTTCAATTTTAATAAGAAATCTATTTATTAATCTTCTAGTCAATAAAAATTAAATTACATTTCACGTTATTAACTCAATTTAAAGATTTACAAAATATTTTTTTTCATCTCACTATTATTTAAAAGGTATATCAGTGAAATCTTGAATAAAATGCACCTAGGCTCACTAATAATGAACATAATAAAGTTGAAATTATTTAGTTATAGTAATTTTTAAAATATCTCAAATTGCTGAAAATAATAGCTAAAATTAAAATTAAAAAAAAAAGAAACCTCTGACAAGCTTTTTTGTTTTTTTGGGGGGTTTTATTGGTGTGTTGTTTTTTTTTTTTTTTTTTTTTGTGGGTTTTTAATCAACATGATTAATAAATATCTGGGGTCTGTAGTTACCGCCGAAAGAGAGGACATATCAGGGCTGCAATAATGTCATTCTTTACAATCTCCTCTTAGTCCCCAATAACCGTAAGAGTGGTCTTGTTCCCTTCTGTCAAGGTCCACACGCAGGCATCAAGTGTTCTTATAAGACACCACCGTGCCACGCTAATCATGGCAAGAGGTCTGATAATATACAGTCCCGTTATTCCCCTCAAAACAGACAGTCTTCTGGTGCTAGAAAGAAAACATACACGCAGACGAAACCATATAATGCGGACAGGGAACAATCACAGTAAGAGGTACGCGATTCTTTTCGCCCACCACGCCGTTATTTGGATCTGTGCAAATGGTGTAACCTAGCCCATTATTGAAGGCCGTTGCTTGGGCGTTACAGAAGAGCCCGTCGCTCAAGCCAGTAACGCTTTAAACTTGAAGCCTCCACAGAACTGAGTCATTCTGTGGAGATTCCTCCTGTACACGGCTCAGATAGAGATACCCACTCCTGTGCACGAAACTCGGAAAATATCAGATGGTGAGTTAAGAACTGTTTCTATCAATCTCAGTCAAGCTAAAGTAGATCCTCTGATAGTAAGTGTAGTTTTTGATAGAAATAGTCCAGCTTTTTACGGGTGTATGGTCGATAGGAGCTCAGGGGTGCCCCATATCAACTCATCAGTACTCTAGAAACTTAAAAATGTTTAATTATTACCACCCGCAGAGGTTGGAATCAAAGCAATTAGTGGGCTACGTCGGGATCATGTAGTCCCTATTGAACATTACGCAAAATTGCCTCTGTTCTTTGAAGAAGGCTATTCCACCAAGCCTACTCTTTTCTTTGTAGCCCCTACAGACCTGATGCCAGAATATCGGTTCTTGGAGCTGCTTCTTTGTGGGAGAATAATTTACTTCCCGACTTGACTCGCCGAGTTAATTCACCATATAAATGGAAGTGATGAAGTAGAGGTGGTCGCTTCTGATTATAGTTTTCGGAGGCCACTCTTTAACTGTGTTACAGTTCATCCTATTAACTTTCCCATTTATTCATGAAAATTCATCGATGTAAAGGGATCCACAGATGTTCCAGTAGATGTAGTAGGTTTTCAGGCCAATGTAAATTCTGCTTTAATTGCCGTTCCTGGATTATTAGATCTTACTTCAACGTCTCAGATTGCTGTTTTGAGTGCTTCTGATAGACCCCATTACATTAGAAAAAATACTGTTTTCGGACTAGGAGAACGCTCTCCACAGTTCCTTTGGATGGATATGATCTTACTTCAACCGTCCTCAGATTGCTTGTTTGAGTGCTGCTGATAGACCTCCATTACATAGAAAAAATACTGTGAGAAAATACTTGCTCATTTCTCTCGCCAAATCCAGACATTTGTCATGTGGAACTTTAAAGTCGAATCCCTGGCCTAAAACAAACAAAAGTTACAGTTAGTGAATGTTACGTCTGGACAGTAGCAAGATTGGTTGAAGAATTTACGGTCAATTTCAGAATTACAAATTGATGAAACTTCAGAAACAAAGATTCATCAAAGTTTTACTGAATCATCAAGCTGCCTTAAGCTTTGGAGATCACGACGTGAGGGTAGCCACTAACATTACCCAAGCAAAAGAGTTAGATATTACATTTGATCAGGTGCATGGGCTCCTGAAATCTATGAACGTCAGGAAGTGAGGAGTGGCACTACGAATGGCGGTTCACTCCCCGATTTTTGAAGGGGATGTGTCTTCCGGCCTGACTCCCGCCCCTCACGTTCAACTTATATCTCTATGTATCTCAATATCTAACAATATTCCTTCAGTGTGGAGGCATGCACATGTTCCTTTTACTGTTTCTTCTTTTAACTCTACTGTAAATTCTAATAATCTTCTAATTGAAGTTCTTGTGTTTCTTCTTTTAACTCTACTGTAGAGTTCTAATAATCTTCTAAGAAGTTCTTGTGTTTCAATTTCTTTTAATTCTACTCTTAGATTCTATTCTCTACCAGATCGCACAGTACGTAAGCTTTAGGCGCTCAAGGTCATGGCGATATACTTTACTCTATCATTACTCGAGATAAAGGTTTTTTACCTCCTTAGGAACTACGGGAGACTTTCGTGGATGGGCTCCATGACCGGAGTATTAGGCAATCGTCAACTGCTCATCTCAACCCTTCCTTCGGGTTTTCTATCTTCTCTTTGCTTACTATATGTCTTATGTTTCAATTCTTCAATCGCTCAATATTTGGCTGTTCGCTTGATGGCGCGACTTTCTTATTCGTTCAATCGTGGTGTTCTCAGGTTCTTGTCGGTAGTCTCCAACCTCTTATTCCACTACTATTTCACAACGTAAGACTCTACTCCCCTGCACATCTGAGACGTCTATTCCCTCACTCCATATGCCGATTGACTTCGATCACTTATCATCTTCTTCAAACTCACATTTTAACACGTTCTAAGAATTTTGCTTTGCGCTGTAAAAAAATATACTTATATTTCCAATATAACTTTTTCTCTGCTGACTGGATAGATTTCGGGTGGGGTCGTCTCAACCAAGTGAAAATTTAATTCTTTTAAAAACCAACTTCTAACAAGATGCTCCCTCTCTATTAGAACCTCTATTAACGGTTCCTGTTCGAATCTCTCACTGTTGAGCAATATAATAAAAACAATAGATACTTTTGTAACATTATAACAAAAATTATGTCATTGAAACACACCAACCACTACCTTAAACAAACGTTGCTAGGTGCGGCCTCAAATTATAACATGGGAGAGTTCCTAAGTTTAGACTGGCCAGATCATTTATCTTTCCCACCTCTCTCAGCTTACTCCGTATTATATACAACATACCAGCTCATCCAGCAACCACACTTATGAATATGATGAG
>JABUQX010039895.1:52500-58278 GCA_015478945.1 Trachelipus rathkii | reverse complement strand
TTTTGGAAAGTGTAAGTGTTATATATATATATATATATATATATATATATATACTATATATATATATATATATATATAATATATATTATAATATATATATATATAATATATTATATATATATATAAAGGTTAAAAGGGATAAAGAAAGAAAAAGGTCTAAAATAACATTTTTATTTATATACAAACATTACAACTAAATATATATATGATATTACATTAATTACGTAAATTTAATCACCTATTTTATTTTAAGGTGCTTTTCTTATTCTTCCTCTGGTAACACTTTTAAATTTATCTGAAGCGTAAGAAGTACCTGAGGGACTTGAATCAGGTCTTGGGCGTAATAGGGATATTATCCAAGTCTGCTAAACGTTGTGTATTTAAGATAAAGTTCTGGGCAAAATTAATAGTCTGAAGTTCTTGTTTGATCTCATTCAGCCTTTTACAGGCCTTCTTCCAGTTAGTGAGAGATCAGCTATTCAAATCACCAATATTTGATCCTTTAACTATTTCATCATCAATTACGATCTGCCTGCTTCATTCAATGATAATTGGTCTTTTTTAAAATATTACATATAAATGTAAACTAATAACTTATTGAATATCGTCAATGTCTAGTTGATTATTTTTAAATTTATCTTCATTCTCTTCTTTAGCAGACTTGGGATAATATCCCTATTACGGCCAAGACCTGGACTCCAAGTCCCTCAGGTACTTCTTATTCTTCCGGTAACACGTTTAAATTTATCTGAAGCGTAAGAAGTACCATGGGACTGGGTCAGGTCTTGCGTAATAGGGATAATTATCCAATCTGCCTTCAAAAAATGAAGACATGAATTTTAAAAATACTCTAGAGAGAGCTACCTAATAGAGTGCGTAAATCAGAATAAGCTTTATATAATATTTTAAAAAGACCAATTATCACATTGAATGAAGCCGGGCAGATTCGTAATATTGATGATGAATTTAGTTAAAGGATTCAAATCATTGTGGATTTGATAGCTGATCTCTCACGTAACTGGAAGAAGGGCCCTGTAAAAGGATGTGGAATGAGATCAAACAAGAACTTCAGACTATTAAATTTTCCCAGAACTTTAATCTTAAATACACAACGTTTAGCAGACTTGGAATATCCCTATTACGCCAAGACCTGACTCAAGTCCCTCAGGTACTCTTACGCTTCAGATAATATTTAAAACTGTTACCAAGGAAGAATAAGAAAGCCACCTTAATAATAAACATAGGTGATTTAAATCGTAATTATGTATTATCATATATTTTATTTATTTATATGATATATAAATAATAAATGATTAATATTTAACTTTTTCTTTATCTCTTTTAACTTTATATATATATATCATATATATAATTATATTATATAGTATATATATATATATAACTATATATATATATATTATAATATATATAATATATATATATATATATATATATTATATATACTATATATATATTATATATATATATATATATATAACTTAACGTTGCAGTATCTAACAGGAGGCAAAGGAAGGTAGTGATAAGTATGTACTTCAATCTGAGGGACCCAAATAGTTTGGGGGATTTACTAGGTTTTCTTTAAGGTATTCCTAATATGAGAAAAAAAGAGTTAAAGCATTTATTTAGGGGTGAGGAGGCATTTTTACATCTACATAAGCCTGTAGAAAAAAATTTCCTACACGGAAGACCATATCTCCGCAGCTCGAAAGCATATGGCAGTTAGATTATCGATAAAATGATTAAATTACAGCTCTTATAATGAAGGCTTTCAATATATATACTTTTTACTACTGACGTATACTCTAGAACTTATGGTTTGAAACCCTTAAAGATAAAAGATTCAGCCACAGTTTGCATTGAGTACGTTGAAATTATAGAGGACGAGCGGAGAACACCTAAGTCATGGGCAGATTCAGGAATGGAATTCAAAGGGGCGAGAGTTTCAGGAGTTGACTTGGAAGTATGGTATAAGCTATTACAATACATTTTTCCGTAAAACAAAGTGCTATGCTTTGAAAGAGTTACAGGTACTATTAAAGAGCGCATGCATAGGTATTTTACTTAAGATGAACACTTTTAAATATATAGATATACTTGATGATCTAGCTTATTCTTTTATAACAGATCTTACCATAGAAACTATAAAGACAACACTTTAGAAAATGTCAAAAACTAGAGGCTGTAGAACACATCTGTATGAAAAAGAAACAAAAATAAAAGATAATTCAGGAAAAAAGGGAAATTGATTATGTAAGAGTATCTCGATTCAGAAGCAAGATTCAGGAAAAGGATATGGAAGCTGATGGACTACGCATGGGAATAAGTAAAAGTCTAAAGGATGAGTTTATATATTTTGGAGGAAATGGGATCATGAAACAGTAGAAGATCCGTTCTATAACAAGAATACAAAAGTAAGTTAACCCTGCAACTACGAGTATCTAAATTGAAAAATTTAGCTACGAAGAGGTAAAGGAAAAAATAAACAGGTACTGGTGAAATGGAGGGGTTATCCTGCTAAGTTTAATACTTATATAAATGCAAGTGAAGTTAAGAATCATTAATCAGTTGACATTATAACCATGGAGAGTGTAGACCACTTTTATTTAACTCTCCCATCTTCAGCCTCATTGGATTTACATCCTGATAATAAACTCGCTGATTTTACAACTATGTTAATGAATCCTATTCAGCTGAAAGAGAGGTATACGAAGTTGGAAAATTCTACTAAATGGGAACTTAGAAATTCTGCATAACAATTATTCTGGATGGTGGTGTACAGAAGTGATAGAATGTGTTGAAACTATATTTACAAGTGGAAGATACTCGCTATCTGAAAAGGACTCAATTGCGAAAAAGGTGAATACGAACAAACATTATTGCTACAAGAGAATACCTTCTTTGAAGAATTTGCCTGCGACTGAGCTTATTTTTAAATCAGGTGCCTGCTTATTTTCCGTCATTTAAACGACCTCTTTGATATGAGTACTTATGTGTAAGGATCTTTGGTATACAAAGATCGCATTTGGCCGTACTATGAAAGATACAGTAAGTAATATCTTAAGATCAAAAGTAAGTGATAAACCTGAAAGACCGTGATACGTTTTTTCTCGACGGTCACAGTGGCAGCAAAACATATCCGCAAAACGGTATGCCAGTTGTGACATGCTCGTGTAGTACTTTCTTGATGTCGCCTACTATGTTGAAGCAGGATATACTATCGGTGGAGGAAACAACCGCATGACTCCACATAACAAAGTGAAGCAGGACCGAGTACTGCATGATATCATGTACACCGTCCGAAGATGACTCAACCACCCTGGTATGGCTTGATGTATATACAAATATAATTGATATTAATATGGTAGGTAATACTAAAGCTCCTTTAATAAGAGTATATTTTCCAAAGAGAGTAAAGTTAGAACATTCTCTTAGATGTTCATTATCTTCCTGCTGAATTAAGATCAAATTTGAACTCTGTACGCTGTGCGCTAAAAGATTGTAGAAGGAAATTCCCTTCCCCTCGACGGAAGACTGTTATGCAAAAGGTTCATGATTAGAAAAACACAGATGCAGTAGATTACCAGCATAATGGAATATTTAAGAGGTGTAGTGCAGATATATTTTTCATTCATAAACATACTCTCACAGTGTAAAAATAGTATAAGAAAGACACTCCTGTAGATAGATGGGATGAAGACCAAGGGTATTCAGAGGATCAAAAATGCAAAGGGTATGGCACTTGGTGGATTGTAGCAAGCTATGGAGAAGTTGCAAGACCCTCTTACTCAGGAGAGGTGGAGAGTATATAGGTAAAAGCTATAAGAACAGGCTTGCATACTATTCAAGATATTCTGCTGGAATAATCTCGTGCAGCATTAAAGACCGTATTGCGATGTTTCAGATGAGTGTTGGATGATGTTAAGGTAAAATAAGATGTAAAATGTCAGGTCAAGGACGAGGGGCAAGCTAAGATTGGTCGTAAAGAAAAAGAGTAAGCGGAAAAACCTCTAAGAAAAAATGTTCATGATGTATTTGCCTAATTTATACTAACTGATACTTTTATACTCGACGCTGTGTATATTAAGTAAGGCTTTTCATTGAAAATGTTCATTTATTCGACCATGAGCTTCGCACATGGACAAGATGCATTTCTTCATCCTTTCTAGTCCTGATTGTTTGTTAAGAGTGAATTGGATCCCTTCTCCATGAACCCTACACAGATTAGCGTTAACGATCAACGTTTAATCAGTAATTAATCCGCTGCATTCATTACCAAACACAGATGTCCTTCTAGCGTTTTCAATATTCCAGGTACTTCTGATCAGTACTTAGACCCCTCTAATGTGTATTTATATGTAAAAACGAAAATTGACAAAACCTATGGTAACAATCTTCCTTCCGGGTGATGCCATTATAGTATTATTACGGAATCAAATTTCCTGATATACATGTTTCACCCAGTTGAAGTCTATCTTAACGGGACTTCACTAGGTGCGTCAGCGGCTAATTCTTATAGAAGCTATATAGAACATTGTTAAATTATTCAGACGACGCTAAACAATTTCATCTCCAATCATGTGGTTTTTACAGTTCCAAAGATGAAGCTGCACATAAATAGATAAAGCAGCTTAAAGTATAAATAATAATATGAATTTAAAGGCCGATTAAATGGTGATATCTTCTTCTCAAGAAGACTCATTCTTACCATCTGTGGATACTAGAATCATTTTATCACTATCAAATCCTAAATTTGCTTTCTTAAAAATAACAAAGTAAGGC
The DNA here is from genome assembly GCA_015478945.1 of Trachelipus rathkii. Classification (NCBI taxonomy): domain Eukaryota; kingdom Metazoa; phylum Arthropoda; class Malacostraca; order Isopoda; family Trachelipodidae; genus Trachelipus; species Trachelipus rathkii. The sequence continues at coordinate 53,478 of JABUQX010039895.1, read as the reverse complement.
CTACTTTGCTACAGCGGTATGTCCTGAACCTGTTTTCAAACTGTTGGAGGCCTTATCTCTATGTTAGAAAAGTGAAAATTATACCACACGCATTTGGAAATTGAAATTCGCTTTTGTTTACTTACAGGGCAAGAGTACCCTATTAAGGAGGGTGAACCAGATATTTAATTTCACTCAGATTATCGAGTATCAATATCCCCAACATTGGTGAACGGAAATTTACCACAGAAAGTAATAATAGGGATTGTCGAACATAAGCCTACTCCGGGAATTATAAAAAGTCACCGCTATAAATTCACACCTATTGGACTTAGGCGGGGATATCAGTTTACATGTTGGAATGGACTACCTCACGGACGTGATTATGAAATGTATACATCGGAGACCTATCTCTCTGTACGGGCCTTTTTACGACTTAATAGCGAATACTGTATCATGTAATTTGATAGCGGAACCGGCTTAAATTCTTGAGAATACGCAAAGAATAGTAATTTATAAGCCTATGATCTTACTGCAGACCTTTTCAGCTTGTTACTCTTATCATTTAAATTTTGGAGAAAGGGTACCTTAACTAAGTCTCTCTTTCTGGATCGGTCTAACATCACCCATCACTGTAGTGGTCGATCTTGAGCATCCTCAACTCATTGAAATTGACAGACTACGCAACGTACTTTTGAATTACTAAAGATGAATGAATGAAGATGAAATAAAATCGGTGTTTAAAAATAACATCGCTTTTTAGGTGTGTTCGCTATTAACGAATAAACTCTGTAAAGTTGGAGCAGGATACCTGCTTCATATTCAAACGCCTCGCACATCACGCTCAACAGGGACATTGGATTTCCGTTATTAGAGCAAAATGGATGCTGTTCACATAATGATCTTTTACACTTTAAAATTTATATTGAATAATCCTTATATCACCTTATTCTTTAAATTATAATAATGTAAGTTGTGTAAAACTATGTCTTACCTGTT
>JABUQX010039895.1:0-47500 GCA_015478945.1 Trachelipus rathkii | reverse complement strand
ATAATATAATTAAATTATATTATAATATATATTATAAATATATAATCATATATATAAATTAATAAATATAATATTATTATTAATCTATAATATATATATTATATAAAATTATAAATAATATATATATTTATATATTTTAAAATAGTTAAATATATATATAATCATATATATATAATAATATATATATTATATTAAATATTATATTATATATAACTATAATATAATATATATATAATATAATACATAATATATATATATATGAATAAGTTATATATATATATATATAAATTATATATAAAGTATAATAATAATTATATTTATAATTATATATATAATATATATATAAAATACTAATATATAGTATAATATATATATAATATAATATATATAATATTATAAATTATAATATATAAATATATCAATATATATATAAATATAATATTAAATATTATAATATAATATATATTATAATATTAATATAATATATATTATCTATAATATTATAAATAATTATATAATATATATTAAATATATTAAGTATATATAATATATATAATATTATATATATATATTATATTAATATATATATTTAATATATATAAATTTATTATATATATTATAATATAATAAATATATATATATATCATATATAATATATATATTATATTATATATATATATATATATATTATATATATATATAAATATATTATATATATATTAATTATATATTTATATATAATAATAATATTATATATAATATATTAAATTTAATATAATTATAAAGATATAATATAATATATATTAATATAATATATAATATTATATAAATAATATTTAATATATATATATTAATATATAAAATTATATTATATATAATATATATAATATGTATATTAATATAAATATCTTAAAGGTAAGTTAAGGTATAGTATGTATAAATATATATTAAATATTTTTTATAGTGAGATTTATTGTATGATAGTTATATTTGTATTAAAAGAGTAGTAATATAAATATAAAGCTGTATTAATATAAATTGGTATCCCTGAAGCAAGTTCAATATGAATTAAGTGTATCGATTTTTAAATATAACTCATGGGTAAAATATATATTAATCAAAACAAGTTAAGTTTTAAAGATATTCTAAATAAGATGAGCTTATGCCTACGTAATAAATAGTGAATATAGATGAATAGTGAATATTAATATAATAAATATTACTCAGTTTAGGTGTACTAAAATATTATACCCATATATTTATATTATATAGTATATATATATTTAGTAAATATATTATTATTCTAAGTCAATAGGTTTGAAATAGTATGTTGTCGTATACGCGTAATGAATTAGTTGATTAAAGTATGTGATCGAAATAATACTATAATAATAAATATAAAATTATATATAATTGCTAGTTAATAATAATAGTAAAAAAAACTAAAAAATAATTATAGACTATATATATCTATATTAAGGATACTTAATAGATAGATATATAGAATACATACTTCTATAAATTAAATTTGGAATATATTTATAATTATATATATATATATTTAATATATTATTTATAAATTAATATAATAATTATACGTGAGGCATAATTTCTAGTGTCATTCATATTAATATATTATTAATAATTAATATATATTATTTAAATATATTATTAAATATTATATATATTAATATAATAATAATATATAATTTATTATATTATATAATATTATATTAATTTAATTATATTATATATATATATATAATAATATATTTATATATTTATATTAGAGTTATAATAAACGTGCACAGAACAAGAATGACAAAAGCAAAACAGAACACTTTAAAAATGGTATGTATATTATAGAGACTGAATATATATATATATAGGATGAGAAAGTAAGTAGTAACTGTAGGTGTATATAATAGTGATAGTATGAACGTATAGATTAGATTTAGAATAGTAACATAGTAAAGTAGTGAGATAGATATACTAGAGTAGAATAAGAGAACGTGATTGGTAGAAATAATATTGTTATATATGAGATATATATATTATATATAATTTATAAATTTCTTGATTACTCTCTACCTCATCTTCTACTTACTACTCTATAACTCTCTCTCTCTCTCATACTACTCTCCTCTCTATTATCTTCATCAATCTTACTCATATCCTTTACTATCATCCTTCTCATTCGTAGGATTTTTAATAACTTAATAGAAGTATATACTGACACTTAAATAAATATATAATATTTTTTTATATTTATATTAATGTAGATTTATTATATTAATGGTATGTATTTGAGTAAAAATCTCATTCAATATATAATTCTTTCGATTTCTAAGACATTTCTATGTTCATTACATTTAAATGCTCACTAATATCGGAATAGCGTAAGGTAACTGAATACATTACAGGATATAAATATTACCAAGTGACTCACTCACTACACTCTATATTAATAAGTTATTAAATATGTTTAAATACATTTATAATATACAGTAATAATAAATACTTATTATATATTTTCACATTTCTGAGGTTTCAAAAGGTGTGAGATTGTAAATTATATATATATCCTAAGGAGACTAATGCTAGAACCCGTAATAACCGAGTTATTAATATATCCACACACGAGCCCGGTAACCTCATAGGAGCCTCGGTATATTAAAGCCTCTGAGAGCCGTGGGTAAAGCCGGAGCCGATACCTCGGTAGTGATGTTGGAGCACACTAAAATGGTTATTTGGTTGAGGGAAATATTAGGATAGCTACTCCATTAGATGACTCCTCAGTGAGAGCCACCTAGTGGTGATGTTGGATGTCACTAATAATTATTTATTTGTGGATTATTAGGTGGAACAATATATTAATATGATAGAATTATAATAATATTTAATTTATATTAATTTATTTAATTATTGACTCAATCTGAGAGTCGAAGAAAACGCCTGAATTAATGACTCTGAATAATACTTAATATACAAATTTAATAAATAAAAGTGTAGTGCGGACTCTTAATTAAACTCTACTTTGGGATAGCACATGCAATCAATAATTCTTACCTCGTACTTTACAGCATATATGTATATTAATTAACACTTGAGAATAAAAATTTAATATTAAATTAATATAATATGAATTAAATTATACTATTACTTCAAATTTTAACGTGAAGTTACGAATTAAGGTGAGTAATTAACATAAATATAATTATAATAAGTATAAGTTATGAGTGTAATATAATATACATAGATCATAAATGAATAGATGATTTTAAGATCATAATAATTCAATAGAGTAATTTAAGTTAGGAGGTCGTGAAGTATACAATATATATTATTAGATATTATTAATATACTTTGATTTTAATTCATATATATCTATATAATTATAATCATAATATATATTAAATAAGCCAGCCCAAATTTGGTGAGTATAAATAAATATAAAATGAATAATTATAATAATAATTAATATAATAATAATAATATAATAATTAATATATATAATATAATAATAATAAATAATAATTAATAATATATAGGTTGATATATGATGATATAGTAATAATGATATATATATATCAGTAACAATAGTGATGGGTTGTAAGATTAATATGTAGCTATGTATAATATAATAAAATAATTTACTTAGATGATCTTAATGTGAAATATAATGAAATTTGAGTGGTTTGAAATAAGCACTATGTGTATTTAGTTCTGTTTATAATAATGAGTATTTATAATCGTTTAAATTATTATAACTTATTATATAATGTAAATATTGCTGATGTGTAATATATTATTATAGATTTAATATAGTATTTACATGATTGAGATGTAAGAATTGGTTTATATTATTAGAAATATTAATATTCATTAATATATAAAAATTTATTAATTAATATATAATATAAATAATATATATAATATATATAATATAATTAAATAATAATATATTATTATATAATTAATATATATAATTCATATTATATAATATATTTAAATTATATATACTATTATATATAAATATATTAATATATATATATTAAATATATATATACTTTTAATATAATAATATATATATATATATATATATTAAATATATATTTATTATATATTTATAATATTAAAAATTTAATATTGTTATATATTAATATTATATTTTTTATGTATATTATTATATTAAAATCTTCTTTATATAAAAAAAGCCCCACTCTCGTGGGTCAGCTTCAGTGAGGTAGAGATGAGCTCAGCTCAGCTCACCACAAATGAACTAAGGCGAGATGTATCCCTAAGGTTTTCTACAGCGAGACTATTGGTCGTAGGTCGGGAAGAATCGTGTAATGATCAATATTTACTCTCCTTGGGATTGGCTCCTCCTATGCTCATATCTATGAGACGTATAATTGATTAACACTCTCCACCCTCCTCTTAGTAGTAGGTGGCTCTTTTCAATTGTTATTAGTGTTTTAGATGTATTATTATTCTTCTTTGTAAATAAGAAAAATAAAAATTTTCAATAATAGGAAAGTTTTATATTTGATGCTGTAGATAAAATTTTATAAAGATTGATACATCCTTAAATAATATGTATTCTCTAGAATTCTATTTCGTCTCAGAAATGATTTGTAGCCGCAGCTATACAAGCTTCCTAGTTATGTGTCATCAAGATTAACCTCAATCTTAGTTCTGTAACTAGGTAACATTAAATGGAAATAACTAGTATCGAAATCAGTGATAATCTCTCGGTATGAGAGAGTCAGTGGACAAGTATTCTATCAGTTTTTGTCACTATAATTACCTTTTAACTTGTAGTTATATCTTGTTTATAAGTACGAATATAATAGTAATAATGTAAAATGACCAATTATTATATTAAAATAAGAGAAGGTAACCTATATATATGTATGAGTTTAGTACAAGAATAGCTGACCCACACAACCGACAACCACCTACTTGACTGACCCTCGCGACCGACAACCAACCTCCTTGACTAACACTCACCACTGACAACCTCCTTGACCGACCCTCACCACCGACAACCATCCTTGAACTCTAATATTCCTTATCCTTATAGATAATCCGAGGAGAATTACTATAATATAAAATATATATATAATATATTATTAATATATATATATTATTTAAATAATATTAAATATAATATATATAATAATATAATATATATATTAATATTATTAATATATATATATATATAATATTAATAATATAATAATAAATAATATATTAATATAATTATTAATTATTATATATAAATATAAGTAAATATAATATTAATTAATATTATAATAATAAATTATAATAATATTTAATATAATATATATATATATTAATAATATATTATAATATATATTAAATATATATAATATTTATTATTATTAATATATATATCAATTATAATTTTATAAATATAAATAATATATATAATTTATAATATATAATTTTATATATATTATATTATAATATATAATAATAAATTTATAGAGTTAGAATACAATAGAAACAATTCTCCGTGACAATCCTGACATATCCGCAATACCACTACATTTATTAAAAAGATTGAATTCATCTCAATATATATTTATATATATATTTAAATAATTCTGATTATTAAGAAAGTATTGACGACTATACATTTTACGAGTATCTGACAGGTATGTTAGCGCCGGAAATTAGTTTTGTGATCAAAGAATTTGATTATAAGATATTATATATATATAATAAAATATTGAAGTGAATCTGAACTCGAGTAAACCTTTTATAATGATAGGAATAATAATAATGTTGGATACGTCCGATCTCTCCTAAATAGATCTGTCATAGTTAAATGAGATCTCATGAATCTCCACAGATATGAAAGTTCTAATATTCTAGAATTATAGTTAGGAATATAGTTCGAGCAAGAGTCGAACAAATAGTACAATTAAGGAGAATGAGTGACCTACAAAAAAAATATTTAACATGGTAACAAGAGTCGCTTTTTTACAAAAATACTCTCTCGTAGAGAGTGTTTACTAGTATATAGTGATATATTCCCACTATACTCAAGTACCCATGATATATATTATACTATAATATACTAGCTCCACCCTCGAAAATATTTGATAACAATCTCGTTTTATTAATCAATGTGAATAGCCATCAATTTAATATTATATAAAAATAATTATACTAAACTCCCCACATGTGATATATATATAATCGATAATTGTTACGAAAGTTACTACTATATAAATCACTACCCGCTTAGTCTAAAAAATTTATCTGCAGCGTATAATGTATACTAACTCATACTTAATTAATCGAATTTACTTTATTAGTATAGGTACTCTCTACGTGAGCAAGTGTATTATAGTGTAAACTCCATATATAATATATACTTATATATATTTTGTCATATCAACAAAGTGAAAATGTTTAGTAATCAGGAACCTTGGTCAAGACTTCTCAGCTACTATCACATAAATAAGCCGATATAGCTATACTAATAAGAAGTATGCTAATAACTCGTTATATGTATTAGGATAAATATAAAAATAACGCTCATATACGACGATTGAGATATGTAGGTATCAGTGAGAAAGTAACTAGGTATCATTAATATGTATACATATAAACTAATGTTGTGCAAAGATTATCAAATACCGCTGAGCCAACCTGTTACCTGTGAGTACGACATATATCGCGACGAATTATGTATTTATATAAAATTATATTTATTGCAAAATAACGAAGTTCTATATATGATACAACCGACAAGTGAGTTCAAAATTATATCCTTATAATAAAATATAACTCAATAAAGATAAATAACCTAATATTAAACGCAAAATATATCACGCGTTGCGTTCTGATAAGGTAAACACAAATCAATAAATATAGATGCCTTGCGAATCTAATTCTGCAGCCAATATATACTTGAACATCCTCGTTAATAAATCAGGCCACACAATATAAGAATTTGGTTATGTTAAAACAACTAAATAAACCATTTTAAAGATAAACAGATTAAAATAATTACTATTAAAATATATTAGTAGTTTAAATCACAGAATATGAGTAACAAACATTAATACACTCACCACATTTCAACAGAAAAATACAAAGTGATAATCACTAATTTAAATAACACAATCAAAACACACTTATATAAAATATAAAGATATAATAAGGATAAATATAAAATATGAAATAAATTAATACAAAATAAAATACTATATCTATATATAACTAAATATACTAAATGTGAAATATACCATGAGATAATTTATATATAGTATTATAATATATAATAAAATATGATATATCAGGCAAAATAAATATATATATATTATGCTAGATTAAACCGCAAAGTATCATCAATCCCTCCGAAAAATAAATAGAAACGGGTTATAGTTGGAGTACTTCTACTCTGTGAAGATAAAATAAATAAAATATCTCAATTCTGATATGTGACTATAGACATACTTTTGAGTCATAATGAATAAAAATATTCATTTAGAGTATAATGCTTGCTCTCACCCGACTCAACCGTAAGAAATTTTGAAACCAGCATAACAATTCCGTAAGGGTTCTTCGTGGCTATCTTAAGATCAATGCTATCATTCTGCTAGAATAGTCGTTATGAACCTCATGATAATATTTCAGTGACTTCCTTCATATCCATAATATTTGAGTAGTCCGCTATTTCGATCATCTTTACTAGTTACGCATTGATCTATATACGCTCTATAGTATTAATAGATACATAATATCAGTCATATTACGACATTATTTATAAGGATTAACGTAGTATCGTGCACCAAACGAATATAGACTCACTCTCAATGAAGATTTCTTAGTATTCTCTTAATAACTTGTATTTACAAAACATATATCAAAAATATCATAACCATTACCTCACTCACTAATTATGAGAATGTATGTTTTATTTGTGTAGTTCAAGTAGTATGTTAGCGTAATCTGAGCCTTAATCAGTCATGTGGTCATCATCTCATCTCTACTCTTCATATCTTATCTATTACTAATTCTTATTAATACTATAATATAATATATAATTATTATATATATTCAAATTAATATTATTATATATAATATTATTAATCATATATATTATATAATATATATATATAGTTAATAATAATATATATATCATATTATATATTATATTATATATATAAATATATATAATATTAAAATATAATAATATATTATATATTTTTACTTGTTTGACTAAAGATTAGAGTGAAACGAGAACGTATTAAATATATATAATAATATATAAGATATATTATAAATATATATAATATATATTTATATATAATATATATATACTAATATTATTATGTTACTCAAATAAATAAAGATGAAAGAGTTGAGGAGAATACATTAGAGATATGATAAGTAGCTAACATCCTTTTTCATCGATAAATTAGCCTAATAGACTGTGAATAAGTAAAAATTAAAGCCATTTTATGACGAGGATAGCATTTTGTAGTATAGATTCAGATGTCCCAAAAATAAGAACGGGCTCATATATACAGCTGTGAGTGCTTATGAACATACGAATTATCATTTTGTCAATTTTTTATATATAATGAATATTTTAAGGGATAGAGATCATATAATTAGTTGAATAATACACTAGCAAATATTTGTAGACACACATATCTCACTATCTCGTTAATAATGGATAATTAAATTGAATTGACTCATTGTGAGATAAAGAGGAAATAAAGTGAAAATAAAAAAGTATAAAGATAATATAAATAATTGTAATAGGAGTGGCTTATCTGGCATCACCTTGTGACTTTGCATTTGAACTATTTCTTGTTGAGTTATGCTAAAAAATATAAGAATTTATTTCTATAAGGGTATATAGAACGAAAATAAAATAAAGCTCATCATTGTACCGGAATAATTCTTAACTCCAATACGAAATTCTATACGTTAGTGAGAAGGTTTTTATCCTAGAGAATTTCTCCTTAATTATAAAGTTCTTCTATAAAAAAGATCGAACCGTAATATTTTTTATAATATGAGTAACGTTTTCTTATTTTCGTAATTAATATATCGTAATAAGTATCATTGTCCAAAACAACTCGAAGACGAACCGGCCTGTAAACCAAAAGGGAATATATATTAATTCAAGTAATGGCCTCTCCGGAAAAAGTATATAAGTATAATAATATATAATATAATGATATATAATTAAAGATGGAAATAAAATATTTTTTTTATTTTTTATACTTTTATCTTTATTTATTGTGAATTGAGTTAAATTATATTTTATATTAAATGTCAACTTTAAGGGTTAAACTCGTAAAGAATTTAGGATTGTCCATTATCTTAGAGATTATTTGTGTTAGAAATATTCTACTATATATTTTATATACTAAATATTATATTATAATGAAAGTTTTTTTTAACGACTCTCAGGAATATTTCACCCATCAATTCTACTTTTTAAGAATGAAAATAATTGTTTTGTTTCAAAATTAAACTACCTAAAAATATAGGACAATAAAATATGACACCTCCCAGATTGTAAATAATGTACTTTCCACTTATATTTGCAACAATAAAAAAAATGGCCTTCATGTTTTTCCAATGTACTGTGCCTAAATTATTGAAATGACAAATAAGAGGAATTGTGCTCAATTAAATGCTAACTTTTCCATTGCCTTTTATATTTGTAAACTAATACCATTTCACATAGTATTACATAATAAATTATTAAAGACCCAAATTTTAACTGATATATTTATAATATATTAAATAATATAATGAGATATTATGTATCGTTATATATTAATTTCATCTCATATATCACTCTTGTGTAAATATTAAATTAATATATAATATACTGAATATTATTTTACACTCACATAATTTGTATAGTGTATATAATAATATAATAAAGATTAACAGCATTATTAAAATAAGTGAATCCACATAATAAGTATATAATTGAATTCATAATATATATAGTTATATATAAATTGTAACAGGTAATTATAATATTATTTATAATTTTTATATAAAGATTATTATATAAAGATACAACTTATATATATATGCATAAATACATATACATAACCTGATATGAAATATTAACGTATAATATTATTTACTTTTTTTTCGATAAAATGGAGTTAATAGCTATTTTGAAAATTGCAAATAATGTATATTATATATATATAATATATATTATATATATTATATATAGTATATATAATATATACTTATAATATAATTATATATTATTTATTCACTATCTCATAACTCCTCACTTTAATTCTCCATAGCTATTTACATAAATACGTAAAAAGTGGCTATATAATAATTTACTGAAAGATATATAAACTTATATATACCTTATACTACTAATAATATATTTTTCTTCATATATTTTCCTTATATTTGTGAGGATATAGCATTAAACTCATTGCTCATAATCAACCTTTTTAATCGCACTTTATTTTGGTTTTAAGTTACACAGTTCTGAAATATTACTAACTCATAATATATATATGACTTTAAAGAGTTTTTTCTATTACCTAATTATATTCTTTACCCGCTAACTACTATAATAGCAAAATTATTCTATTCTATAAGATCATATATTTTATAAAAAATACCATTCAGGTAATCAATAAAATGTAAAAGTTTGAAAATGGGAGTTTATTTTGATTATTGACAGTATATAGACTGGGATACGTTATAAGTTACTAACTCATTATAAAAAACAGATATGGTATATATTACTGTAATAAATCTATCTAAGGTTATATATTATAATAGATAATGCAGAACATATAATATAAATATTTAGTAGTTATAACATTTTAGTTTATATATTATTAAAATTATTTTAACCAAATAAGTTATAATTATTATAATTATATCATAATAATAATAATAATAGATAAAAATATAAGTATATATATATATTATATATTACAATTACAATTATTATTTTTATAATTTATATTAATAATATTCATCATTAATATAACATATAATATATTATATATAATATATATCTATAATATATATATTAGTATATATATATTATTATAATATAATATATATATATATATATTTAATTATTAATTAAATATATTAATATATATAATATATATAATATATATAATATATAATATTATATAATATATATATATAATATATAATATATATATATATATATATTATATATAATTATATATATTATTAATTGAGTATATATATATTAATATAATATCTATTTATAATTATATATATATTAATATACTATATATATATATATATATTTATAATAATAATTAATTATATTATAATATTAATAATATATTATAATAATATATATAATATATAATTAATTATAATAATATATATATTAATATATTTATAATATTAATTAATATATATTTATTTATAATATATATATATATAAATATATTAATATATATATATATAAATATATATATATTTAATATAGTAATTATAATATTATATAATATATAATACAATTATATATATAATATATAATATATTATATATACTATATATATATATATTTATAATAATATATATATATATTAAATATATAGTTAATATTAATATATATTTTTACATTATATATATATAATATAATTAATGATATATTAATATAATATATTATATAAATAATATTAATATATATATATAATAAATATATATATATATAATATGAAAAGCATATTTATGGTGTAGATTACTTATAAGATATATAACTTCCTAGTTAACTTTTATCCTGAGTTTATCTTATATTTCAATCCATATTAATACACCATATATTTATCAGAGAGTTTCATTTCTATACAGCCACGACACATAGTCACTGTGAAGACGTGATTTTTTTTTTATTTTTTTATTTTATTTTTTTTTTATATTTATTGGAAATCAATGGTTGTGTAACTGATATTTTTTCAATGAGTTATTACTATTTCGCAAAATGCCTATTAACATGTTTAGTTGAATAACCAGTATATGAATCCTAATAGTATTAGTGAGTCTTAAGTTGAGTTAGCATATGAGTCGAGTCACAGACAAGCGCAGAGGTAATGTATTTCGCAAAGTAAGGCTAAGTACAATCTTCTGTATTTATTCTAACAACCTTAATGCAAAGTATACCAATTTCTTTTATCTAAGTTTCTCAATTTATTAAATAATTTATATATATCGATCCAATACCATGAGAAGTTTTGTATATCAAAGCTCAGTATTAATATTTTAAAATTAATGAGTTTGATAATTGTAAGCTAAATCATAAAATAAACTGAGTTTGCATTAATTCTCTATAAATCTTATATATCATTATCTATAAACATAGTGTTGTCTTAAGTAGCTCAATGTATTAAACAATGTGAGATATAAGGCTGGCTAAAATATTTATTTATAAGAAAAATCGTAACTTAGTCTACATAGGAAGTAAAAATTAAACTCAATCTTGAATATAGAATGTCTATTTATCGTAGTGGGTCCCTAGTATAACGTTTACATTACAAGCCCATTTAGTATCTACAAACCCAATAAGAGACTCATATTTTCTAATATATAAAATACGCCTTTTCATTCTATTGAGTTCGTATCAAAAAATTTCGTTATAAACACCAACGTAACGTACAAAGTTTTGAGTATAAGTGAATCTCAACTTTGAAGGTATATAGGGGACACTAAGTGAATAATGGGACGCTACAAAAACAGAAATATCTTATAAGTGATATTTATAATAATAGTTTTACTTTTCCTATATTTTTTTTTACAATTTATATAATAAAATTTAATGTGATCCATTCTATTTCCAGTCTTAATTTAAATAAAATATATACTTATAATGATTATAGCTTAATATAATTAGTAATTACGCGCCGATCTGACTTGTTCTCAAGACATATATTTGTAAATAAAAAACTATCTAAATACTCTCGATGGCTATTGATAAAAAAATATATCTAAAATATTTTTATTTGATACGATACAATATATATATATATATAATAATATAATATATATAATATATATATATAATTATTAATTATATATTAATATATGTAATATATTAATATATATATACTATATATACATTATAATATATATATATATTATATATATATATACTTATTAATATATATTATAATATATATATATATATATATATATTATACATATTTTAATTATAATATTTAATTATATAATTAATAATCATATATATATAATAATAATATATATTAAAATATATAATATATTTAATATATGATATTATAAATAATATATATATATTATATATATATAATATATATTATATATAATCATATATATATATATTTAATATATTATATATTAAATATAATATATATAATATAATATATATTAAATTATATATTATAAAATATAATTAATATATTTATATAATTATTAATCTAATTATAAATTATATATTAATAATTAATATATAATAATATATACTATTATTATATAATAATACATATATATTAATTATACATATATTAAATTTAATATATATTATGATATTATATATATAATATATATATATAATATATAATATTATAATATATATATTAATATAATATATATTAAAATATAGTATATTATATATAAAATAATATATATAATATTATATATTATATAATATTATATATTAATATAATATAATATAATATAAGTAATAATTATTATAATATATATATTATATATATTATATATATATATATTATATATTATTATATATTATATTATGATATATATTATCATATATAATATATTATATATATATTATTAATTAATATATATTATATAAATATATATATATATACCTATAATCATTTATAATATTATTAATATTAATAATTATATATATATATTAAATAATTTTAATATTAATATAATATATTATATATATATATATTTAAGTACTCTATTTTATATAAGTATCAAGTGAGTAGTAATGAAGAACTGTGAAAATATATATATATAAGTTAATAATATATCGTAAATGGAAATTTCTCTCATAGAAATTAACACCCTGCATCATAGTCACTCTCTGATGTCCAGACTCTAAATGTTAAGAATTAAAAGGAAACTTTATATTTAAAAACAAAAAAAGGAATTTTTTTTTTTGTGTGTGTGTGTGTGTACGGAACCCGCTACAGCACACAAGAAAAGCGGCCAAGCTATATCGGATGATCAAACTATCGGCGGGTATAGCTCAAATGGAGAAGAGCATCTCTGAAAGTTTACTCAAATCTCATGTTAAGATCTTCAATTCATTTAGAAAGGCGAAAACAAAGAAGCTATTGAAGCAAAATAATTCTGCTAAGATATGATTAATTCTGTTAGGTGGTGGTATGAACTGAAGTGTCTGAAAATGACTATGGCGATGTAGTTCAGTGCTAAGCAATCAACAGGGAAGTGGTGAGCAGATTGCTGATTGTGGCAATGACAAAAAGTGCATGTGAGAAGTGGTTCGCGCGACATATAGTCGCCATGGGTCAAGTTGGTGTAGACAATGCGGAGACGCGCGCAAGGGCCACCTCTTGTTGACGGTAAGAGGATTAAACTTAAAATTAATAAAATTTACTGGTGTAAGGAATAAGGATACTTTTGGTATGCATTGAAAAAACGTTTTGGCAATATATGTAGCAGCATACTCTTTCGCACAGTAGATTTAACATGTTTTAAGATTTTTTTAATGTTAAGACTCACAGGTACTTCTCTCACTAGAGAATGAACCTCTATTCATATGGTTACGAACTTACGATGCATTACAGCCACATCATCACCAATTCTTATTTAATTACCCACTATAGAAATATATCTAACTATAGAAACGAAAACAAATTGCAGCAAATAAGATATATGCTGGTATTTTGGTTGAAAGAGCGCGTCGAGTGACTGTAGGACTGATTGTTGAAAAACAAGGTACGTTAAGTAGTGGTAGAGGAATGAGTGGATCAAATCTTTAACATTTGAAAAAAAATAATTGAGAAAAATGAGGAGAGAATAAATTGTATTTAGGTTTTATGGGATTGCAACAGGCCGTATGATAGGATAATAGGGAAGCTTATAGGAGGTGTTAGTGGGTAGGCTTCTGGTGTGAATTCAAAAGTATGTATATGCGATAGTGAGGCGTTGTACGAATAAATGGTGTCGAAAGTGATTGGTTTAATATTAATAGCGGAGCGAGGCGTGGATGTGTTATGTTTCCATGGTTATTCAATTTGTAAATGGATGGGGTTATGAAAGAATTAGAGATGGGGGTGGCAGGAGATCGGTTGTTAGAATGATGGAGAATGGAGGCAGTGGAGCTATCCCTTATATGCAGATGATTTGGTTGTGTGGTTGATCTGAAAGAGTTGCGAGGATGTTAGAGGAACTTTGGCAGCTGGTGGTTAAAATGAAGTAGTTTTGAAAGTAAACAGAGATAAGAAGTAAGGTTTATGGTTCGTGGTGGGGAACAGTCCTCGCTTATGAAAGTAATGTTATAATGGTGAGCAGCATGGAACAAGGTATGAGTTATAAATATCTTAGTAATATGTTGATGAAAGGAACGGGATGATGCGAAGTGTGTAAGAAGAAGAAGTGTATGGACAGGAAGGGACTGTGCAAATTAAATCGATTGGGTGGATGTGAAGGGACCAAGTTTGAGTGCGCTAGGTCTTACATGAGAGGTATGTGTTACCTGTGTTAAGTAAGTAGTGGGACTATGGTCTGGAATAAGAGGTATAAGATCTAAAGTTCAAATGTTTCATGAGGACAATCTTAGGGGGTGTTAGGCGTGGGAAGAATTAATAAATGAGGAATAACGTATTAGGAGTTGTGTGTGTGAAAGGGGAATATGAGAGATAAAATGAAAGTACGTTGAGTTAGTTTGCATTGTGGAAGGCATGAATGATAGCTCGTTGTTACGGATGATATAGTGGTGAGTGTGTTCGAAATCAGCCAGTTGGGAGACCAAAGAAAAAAGTGAAGTGAGTCGTTGTGTGTTTTAAGGAGATGTCCTGGAGGAGAGAGAAACTGGTTGTGGTTAGAGGCGAGGAAAAAAAGGTGCATATTAGGAGAGAAATGGCGGGTTTTGTGAGGGGTATGTTTACGGCATCACCTGGTGGCCAGCGATGAACACTACCATTTGCGATGATGCCATAAGTGAGGTTCCGGCGCCACGAGTCCCAGTGAAAAGCTCGTAGGGTGGATTTTCTAACTGCGAACAAGTTTTCTCACTAATAGGATAAAGGGGCGGTAAGACTGGCTGTTCCTTATCACCTGTGGTCATATTCTTTACTATTTTTCGGTTTCTTTTGCATGTCACACACCTTATCCCCAGTCTTGGGGAAAAACGGTAGATGATGTTTCGGAAATTATTATAAGTAAATTTAATTTTTTAATTCATGCAAATTGATAACTCGTTTCATTTCTATGCAGTACAGATATCAAATTTAAAAGAAATATGAAATACGCTTTATATAACAAAGAAAATAGTGTTAAATATACATTACTGATATTCATTTCTATATATTTTTAAAAATTTTCAATGATCCTAATGTCAAGGAACTGAAAAGACTTTGCGAGGAAAAAATTAAAATAAACTAAGAACCAATGTGAACATGCAATGAGCAGTAGAAAATTGCATATCAAACATCTTTTTATTTACTTGAGTACTGCTCCTCAATCTCATTCCATAAGTACGGAATGCATCCTAATGGTCAAAGCAGTTTTAAATATCCTTATAACTTCAACTTCAATCAAATTTTTCAAGCAAACTATTTGTATCATTTTTTTAGTTCACCATGAATTATAAGCTTATTCTCATGCAGCAGAGAAACTAACGGCACTGCAGACCCCGCAGTGCGGAGAGGGTCCCCTACCATTAGTCATGAATAAACTAGATTTTAAGGATTAAGGGGAAACCACATTCGTTTTAGCGGGGGGGGAGCAGGGCCTCGAGCACTCTTAGTTTCGTCTGTATTCATGCAAATATTTAAAAATGAAGTATCAAAACTTGCCTATAAATGTTTCTTGGTTTACAAGGTGATCTGCCAAAGGCAGGTAATCTCTTTTTAGGTGACGATTGACCAATATTTTCCTCTTCTTCCGACCGTCTTTTCACAGCCTTCTAAAATGAGAAAAAAAGTAACAAAATTATTCACGGGAATTAAGAGGATGGAAAAGATATATCATGCAACAAAAAAAAATATTAAATTGAATTTCAAAGCTATCAAAAGTATTATCATCATTATTAATTATTATTACTATTATTATATTATTATTGAAGGTCCACTCCCAACCCATGAACAATAATATTACTTTTGTTCCATTTTCAATTCTACATTTTGAAGGTAATACCAAATAATAGATCCTACATATTTAATTTTATTATCTTGGCATAATGAAATGAGTAATGAATAACACTTCAAAAAGTAATTTAAAAAAAACTACATTAAATAATAATAATAATAATAATAATAATAATAATAATAATAATAATAATAATAATAATAATAAAATAATAATACTTTGAGCAACATTGTATTAATATTACAGAAAATATTTTCAAACACTGTGCAGTGCAAATGCCCTAAATGTTATAAAAATTATCATTTTTTATATTTTTTCATTAGTTCTAACATGATAGGAGTTGGATTATTAATGCCACAAACATGAGACTCTGGCGCCTTCGCTTTTTTAGCATTCTTAACAACTTTATTAGTAGTAGTTCTTTTAGCAACTTTATTAGTAGTGGCTCTCGTAACTATTTTTTTCTTATTCACAACAACAGAATTTGTAGATTTTTTACCACCTTTAGCTCCTGACTGAGGAGTCTTTACAGGTGATTTCCTTGTAGATTTATTTTTTGTTCTAACAGGCACCTTTTTAGTGGTTTTCATATTCAAATTTACATTTTCTTCATTATCCTCACAATCGTTTTCATCAAGATTTGAAGATCTCAATCTCTTTGGCGGAGAACTAAACACCTCCGATTCTTCATCCGAATCAAGGATAACAACGGAATTCGCTGGGGTTCTTACCTTCCTTCCAGCAATCTTTGATACAGGAACTCTTGATGCTGGTTTAGGAGTAGCAGACATGAAAGTTAATTTCCCATCATCTTTGTGTCCTCTCTTTTTCAAGCCTTCCCTCATAATTTGTTTGAATTTTTCGTAATCTGGTTTTTCGTCGAAAGTTAAGCTTGCTACATATTCCATGAATTCTCGAACACCTTTAAAAACAGGAGAAAAAAAATAAAAAATTGGGATATAAATACTATAAAACAAAATAAATAAATAAATAAAGATGTACAAGGATATATATAGTGGAACGTGTCATAGGTATCAAGGGCATTAATGTAAGTCTTATCAGCATAAAAATATACAAAGTGAGGACTATCACAGTAAGTTAAAGTCAGATAGATATAGCCATCCTAAACAGGTGTTTGAAACTCGACATTTTTATTTATATACAGAAGATTTCATTTTCAAAGATAAAAAGAAGAAAGAAACATGTCCAAAGGGATCAAAAGATTTCTCATATTTTACAATAAACACTATACTAAAATGCAATATTATTTTTAAAAATAGAAAAGTTAAATAAAAAAAAAAAAAATTGAAAAAAAAAAAAAGTTTACTTGAAATTAATTAATCAGATTTGACATGATAAAATTATGTTATAATAGAAAACTACTACTTAAGCCTATTTGCTTTGATCAAATTATTACTCTATTTTACATAACTTCACTGCTAATAGTAAAGCAGCAGACTGATAAAAATAACAAATAACATTAATATGAGAGCTTGGGGAGCAAATTAAACAAAAATTTAATCTTACCAGGAGGTACTCCATCAGGAAAGCAAGTTCTCATAAACGTTGGAACGTCATCCATCATTGCCCTTTTCTTGGTGGCAACATAATTACAGTCTTGTAATTTGTCTTCCCAAGGCAGACGACCACATAGCCACTGAACAAGATTGTAACCCAAAATTTCTATGTCACCTCTTCGAGAATGGGCTAATAGTATTGGAATTTACAATAATTCCAAAACATCCATAAATTCATCAGGTAAAGGATTAGAGAGAAAAGTAGATTAGATCGATGAACATACATATTATTGAAGGAAAACCCCTAAATCCCTAACTACCCAGAGAATTGCGGTTCTAGAACAATTTAATGATTAGAAAAATCTTGTTTATATTATATTTAACTTTTAAATATTATATGTATTTGAAATGACAACACTTAAAATAGCAATCTTTTTAAAAATAAAAACAAACCAAGTTTAGATATAGACGATTTTATACTGACGAATCGGAAAAGAATTCTGCTGGTAGATAGGTTCATATTTTATCTTCAATAAGTGATATATATAGAAAAAAAAATTTAAAAATAATACCAGAGTTAAATAATATCTTTTTGTGTGTTTTTTAATCTTGTCTTTCTTTTTTCATTAAAATATCTGCCGGTTACAATTCCAAATATTAATTTAATTTTATTACAACTGCAACTGCTAACAGACACCTAAGTCTCTGAAAATCAAAGAACGCATCATGGACTTGAAATCTAGGAGGGCGACTCAAAAGAAAAAAATTCAATACTAGCACCATAGCTCTATAATCCATTTTAAATACCTGTGAGATACAAAATAGGCTTATAAAATAAATATTGGAAGCTGAAAAACTAGATGTGACTGGAAAAATACTGGTAGATAACTAGAAAATCAAAATAGTTTTTTCAAAGAAAAAAAAAATTCTACACACATGGCTAAAATAAAGAGAAAAAAATTACACCTTAATTGGTTCAAGTTGAACTGCCCTTCATTTACGAGGCGTGCTCTACATCTGCTTACAATTACCTTTTAATGTTGTCATTTCAAATATATATAAATATATTTTTATAAAACAGCAATAACAAAAAATAATTAAATATATGAATAAAGAAATAAAACTAATCCTTCCTTCTCCTACTCACCACCGATATGAGCATCCCTTGATGTAAACTCAATAGTGCCATCATGGGCTTTGCGCTGATCATACTTGTATTCTTTATGTTTCCCATCTATTTTATAACGACAAGCAAGCCCATAGTCAACTAAGAATACCTGATTTTCTGTGCCTGGCCGATGTCCAACTAATAAATTGGACGCCTTGATATCCGCATGAATATATTCATAATGGTGAATATATTCAAGAACTTCTAACTGTTAAAAGGATGAGAAGCGCCGTTTGAATTTAAAATAATATTAATTGGAATCAAAGAGAAAATTCTATCAAATTAATAATATAAATAATAAATTAACTATAAAAAAGCCCACTCACAAAGTTCAAAAGACAAATCAAACACACAAAATTTTCTTAAAATACAAATTCCACTCCCCTTCCCCATTGCCAAATTAAAAACATTTCCCCTCATATTTCTTATCTAATTATAAGACAATTTTTCACATCTAATAATGGCTACAAAGCATTTTACTCATTTAACGCTTGATTCCAAGATAATCCTACTCTAAAAAACAAAGCTATAGAAGTTCTTAATACAAAATATGGTACCTATTTTTATTACCTTACAAATTATAGCAAATTTATATTGCTTTAAGTAAATCTAAACTTATATAGAAACTACTATTAAAAGAACATTTCCTAACAATAAATAACCACAGAAATCTAAAACATTATATCAATATTCAAAAGTTTAATCTAGATCTAAAGAGGCACAGGAACTGTACCAATACCTGCCAATTTATTCAAAACAATGACATTGTACATACTTAAAAAGTAAAAGACTACAATACTAATACGAATGAAAAAACTACAAACAGAAAACAAAATCATGTGGAATAAGTCCTAAAAATTAACATTGGAACCCAGTTCCCCCAAATATTTTATATTTACCTTATTAAAAATTCATTGGAAAACTTTAAAGCTAAAGCGTTGTAAAACAAATTACAATAATTTCAAGAAATGAAATCAATGGAACCAGAAATTTTAATATTTAAAATTAACGAAAAATATCGCACACATGATTTTCCTACTTGAGAGTAATCTAAAGTCAAATTTGTATGACAAATATAATTTACAGTAATAATGATTAACCTATACCAAAATTAGTATTTCCAATCCCATTAATTTATCTACAATAAGGAAAAATCTAATGCTTTTTTTTTTTTAAAACAAACGATCATCTGATTGACTAAGGTTAATCACAACAAAGTAATGTTAAGAAGAGGATAAAAAGTTGCCTACAATGAATGTAGAAGTAAAATAATAATCCCAGTTTATGATGAATAAAGACATAGTTATTCACAAAAGAAAACTTTTAATTTCGAATACGGGTGAACCAAGTTCACAACCTGTTTATGTGTAAGCTGATATTCAACATCTACGACTTGAACACATTTGACATGAATGACAATCATAAAAAGAATAAGGAATTCAAAAATAAAAACGGTTACGCTGTAACCCCTTTCTGAAATTCCTATGACAATGAACGTTAAAGAGCCGATACACATATGGGGAAAAGCTGAGTGAGGAAGAAATCCACCGAAACACACCCAAAAGCTTTTTAGAAAGAATTTAAATAATGAAAAAAAGATTTACAAAAACAGATTACACTCAAAAGATGTACAAAAATCATATAAGGGCAAATCAGAACTGAATGGAAAAAGTAAATTTGAACTGCAATACAAAAGTTCTAACACCTCTTGTTACTCCCACGGGTTATTGAAAATTCTTTTTGAGATTATATACAAATATTTAACCATAAGAAATAGAGCATCAAATTCCTTCCACCTTGGAATAATCTTCTAGCTTAAGAATTATCAAAGAGGTAAGCCAAAAGATGAATTTAATTCTATGAAAGAATTGAAACCTCAGTCAAAAAGAAGAAATCTCAAGTTGTATGCTGAATATGGTGTAAAATAAACAGAAGATACCATCTAAATAATGCTTCATTCAACCTAACTTTCATGGCTTTGAAGGTTTGTTGATTTTCAAGGGATAAGTGACATCATTAGAAAAGTCTGTCAGCTTACCCTTAAATGCGTCAGCATTGAAGTTAGTTACAAAAGGTTGGACACACGCCTCCATCTTACAACAAAAAATTAATAACTGCTGCATCCCCCTAAAGATGGCAAACGGTTATGTCTATCTAAAGTTTTCATTTATAGATCCTAATTAACATATGAAGTCAAAGCCTTAAAACTTAAAATTTGAAATGTTAAAAAGTTAAAAACAGTATCAATACAAAAGTTAAAACGGTTAATAACTCCCAAAAAATTAATTAAAAAAACAAAAAAAAAAAAACTCAGAATGGGGCTTGCAATTTGGATAATAAATGTATGAAAGGAAACAAAATAAGCAGCTAAAAACGTATCGACAAAGCAAAAAAACGAAATAAAAATAATTCCTTACCCTCGCTAAACTTTGATAAACTACTGCCGTTTTCCCTGGGCTTGCTCAAAGGTTAGATTAGTTCGCATTTATTATACAGGAAACGATTATCAAATATTAAGGACCATTGCAATTTCATTTGAATCCAACCTATTTGAAAAGAGACATGGATCAGATAGTGGCCATTGGACAATCATCGTTCTAAACACCCTATTGAATTTCAAGCATGTAAGACCAATCGTTTAAAGAATTTTAAAAATAAAAGAAAAAATAATTTGTTTGCTTTTAACTTTCCGAATAGAAGAGAAAAAGCAGAGTTAAACTAAAATTTGTTGATGCAAAAGAAAATGATATAGTTTCATAAGAAAGATGTTGACCTAGGAGGTAAAAAAAAAACAAAGGCCGACTTAATAAACTAATAAATCACTAAAACTGAAGAACAATTCCGTGTCAAAAGAGAGAAAATCTATCAGAAACAGAAGGTCTAAATACAGAAGATTGAACAATGGAATTCATTTCGAATTCTTATACTAACTCTTTCCTCATTCGCCTACCAGATTAGAGTCAAGGTGGCTTGTAAGGCGGATCTGGCTGATACAAGCAATCGGAAAAAGCGCCCAGATGAGTTTCATGAGAACATAAACAAACTCAGGACTCGACCAAGAAGCCTGCTACCTCCACTGAGAGAAGAGTATGCCCGTAAGGCACATTTAATCTATCTCGACACCAACCTTTTCTTCAAAATGCGTTAGATTTTCTATTTATATTTATATATAAACGCGTTAACTATTTTTAGATTTGAATGTAGCTCATGACTTTTTTTTACGTCACAGTATTAAAAAAATGAACCCAGAAAATCCACCCTTAGCAGGCGAAGTGCATGAGGGATTTCCCAAGACGAACAGGAGGACTCTCAAAATATCTCACTATTGTTTCTCTGGAAATCACTAATACGCGTGCGTCATTTTAAGTAGGTAATACATTCACTACTAGCCCAGGCTAGTATATAGTACCATTACAACCATGCTCACCTCAATATAAAAACCCGGTCATAATTCTCTCCTATGCATTGCACCTAATTATTATCGTCGTCACTGACTGCACAAATACGATCCATTACTTCACTACCTTACATAAGACAATCTGTTCTACCGACTCTCATAAAATTTCTCTATCAGTTACTCCTACATAGCTACCTGTAATATATCGGTATTCCTCAAACATCATCTCATCATCATATTTAACTATACATCCGTACTTAACCAACTATTAACTATCATTCATTCCTTTCCACATATATAATACATATATTTATTGTATTATAAATGAACCATAACCAAATTCAATATCATACTACTCTAAACTATTATTCTCATCAATATTTATTACTGTTATAGTATTTCACACCACACAAAACTCTAATACGTTTATTCGTCTCTTACTTATACTATTCTTTCTCACTACCTTAGTCCACACCTACCTAAGTATTGTCTCCATTACTGAGATACACATGATCTTGTATACTATATTATGATCGTATACTTTCTGTATGCACTAGTACATAGTCTCATACTACCATGACTCTCAATAACCTTAACTATATATCATAATTATATATTATATATATATTATATATATATTATATATATAGTATATATATATATTATATATAGTATATATATATATATATATATGTGATAATATACAATCAATAGCCCTACTATGTAATAGTACTTCACCTATACCTACTCATTATATATATATATATTAATATCATGGGCGCCGTTATGGGGGGTTTGCATTTCACTACGTCAATACAGATATTTTATATATATGTATGTTCAACCAGTACTCACCTTTATCACTATTATTATATATACGTGCCATATCAGTCAACTATATTATATATCCTACTACGTACTCGTATGTCATCGTATCCATAGTTCTACTATTCTCATTACCTAATCAATATATATATACATACCTAATAATAATTATAATACTCTAATGAACTACTTGTGTCTAATGACTGCTATATATACTCTTAATTTAGGCACAAATAACTATAGCATAACTATGATTAGCTAGAGGAGGTCTCTCGTACCACTATGGACAATCGCACTATCGTCAGATAGGTTGAACAATCTTGATCACTCAATATAAGATCAGACGTTATGTACTTATGTTCATAGCCCCTCTTAGTAGTAACACGATGTATCTTGAGAAAGAAAGAACATGCCATTTAAGTAGTTCTACTACAATAAGATCAATGCCTATAAAATCTAAAGCTACTCTTGGACAGATAATCTGCTCAACAACTTGAGAACCTCAGCTTATATTGATTCATGTGCCCGATCAAACGCACAAATTTTATATCCATTGTAGAAAAATATCCCGAGGCACCCTTCGAATAATTGAACTTAAAGCTACTAACATCCGATACTTCTTCCTACCTGATCAAAATACCTGATTAAACTCAATTAACTCAACACATTTGCGACATCGATACATCTACCATAATCCTTCGATATTTTATACTTTTCTATATATATATACACACATCACATATTATATAACCTCAATACATGCAACTAAGCCCAACGGTATAGTAACTTATTTATACACAGTACACCTACACAAACTTTAATACTAACGCATGTTTAATCTCTTCTTCTTCCATAACAAACAAAAACTATTTTTAAAATATCTAAACTTCATGCTGTTAGCACCTTTAATTACTTCACACGCTATCCTCGGTTTTTCTTATCGACTCTTCATACTATACTTTTTCCCCATTTGGCCAGAATAATTTAAAAAGCTCTACATTAGAACAACAAACCGGAGTTATCAAAATCTGCTTACATCTAATTTCCTCGCAATTACCTAAGCGATGTTTTTCCTTCCAACACCTCCTTAAAAAATTATTACTCACTCAATATGAATAAAGAAGCAGAACTGTTGTGTGTGTTCAACAATGGTACTCATGAACATACACGTATTTATTACAATTGAAGCTAATTTCTTTTGATGCTCCCTCAGGTTTTTATTTACTACAATCTATATTGTTGCGCAATAGTTTCAACTGTAAGCAGATTGTGAATCGACTATCAGGCACATCCAATTCTCATCCTCTATCTCCACTAAACCACCTACTTGTTCTTCACCATAGTCAGTACTCGAGTCTACTCAGTAACACTTCCCGATCTGTCACGTCTCTTTAATCGATCCAATATTCATCCAGACCAATTTGCTTCCTATCTCTTCCACCCTCAACTACTCTCAATATATTAACTTATCCTACTCCCTAATATTTCTACAGTTCCCCTTTCTCCTCATACTTACACTTAGTTTAGAGTCATACAAGCCTATCGTATCTTCTATCTCATCTAGTCTAATCTATCTACTCTACTCTCCTATCTCTATCTCTGTCATAACTATATTATCCCTCATCTTATCTATATCGCTTTACTTATATTAATCATTATGACACTATCAATTTATTATAAATCCTTATAACAACTCCAACCATCTGCGGCGATACATCCAGCTCTCAAGATCATCTAAACTCATACGACTAGTATAGATTCTTAATACATTATTACTGACAACGCTTTTCATCACATTTCTTCAACTCTTCCTCACACTATATATACTACCATTACCTTTACGTCATTACTGCCATATCTATAATATAACTATCTTAATATCTACATCCCTACATATGGATATTACCAATCCACTCTCACCTTACTTGCAATACTCATTCAAATCAGCATCATATTCACTGATAACTCACGTATACTACTATATATAATAATCATTACTGTATATAATATTGGCGAATTTTTCCGTAAGTATCTTTATCCACACTACCTATACCCATAATCCATTTCAATGCAGTATACATAAATATAATATAAAAGTGTCAGTAGTGTCCTTCTTACAGTCTCTTCTTTTCTGATGTAATTCTATATGATTACCATTTAAAGCTAAGTTATCTGATAGCTACAACTGACACTCATTCCATCTAAACATTTCTCTTACCTAGTCTCTGCGCTTTCTCGATCTCAAGAACGTTCTCTGCTCTTCTCTACTTTAAACTTTGTAAATGAATACTAAATGACAAAGACTTCCTACATGCTATTAAATCCGTCATCTTCATCCATATACACTGAGCATTTATATTATACCTACTTGTTTTCTTACTCATACGTATACACTCTATTTAGTTATATTCTTATTTATGTTTGTGACAAATAATTTTTGTCATGAAAATAAGCATCTCACTATTACTTTATATTAGTATGATCTTCATCATATTTTCATATATATTTTTATATATATAGTACTATCTGCTTCTATATTATTACCCTTTATAGCCGCATTTTCAATCACTACTATCTCATATCATTATTACATCCATCTCGCTATTTATTAACTATTCTTACCTATTATATCATCATAGCTACTTTTAGTACTAATCCACACACTCTCATATTATATGCACTATATCTAACAATTGCCTTCGCTCATTTTCATTTGCGCTGCTCCTATTTATATGCTCTATACGTATATGAGGTGAGGCCTAATAAGTATATATAATATATATATAGCTATATATAGTATATATATTATATATAGTAGTATATACTATTTATATTATATATATATCATTATATTTACACATATTCTAAACCGTATATATCTTTACATCTAGCTAGATTCGCTTACTCATTAGACATACTCTATTCCTTGATTATATATACTTGCACACTTAACTTTATCTCACTGTTTAAATTATATAATATTATTAATACCTACTATCAATTCTGATTCACCTTCTCACTCATCCATCTCAATAGCGCCCCACTTAACTATTAAATTTATTTAATTATAGTTAAATGAAAAAGAAATAGTAAATTGCCCTGTATTATATAGTATATATACCTATAATATCCTATAAACCCTACTTATAACTGATAATTTAACATCCACCACGTCACTTCCATACCAGATCTAATTGTTGAATCACTCTTCTTATTCTATCTCCATAACAACGATCACAGCTATACTTAACTCTTCAATCACTCAATTGCTTGCCTCCTCCAATGAAAATGGTTGGTTTGACACGTCATTTTACACAGTCTATTTCATTCTCTATCCAACGCTCCAACCTCAGACTTAACCGCTATGCTCAATGTTACGTGCAATTCGCTGGTAAAGTCTGGAACACACTCCCTTCATATAATTACTCAACTACCTTTTTCTTACAAACTTTCAAATGCTGTGTACCGGATCATGTTAGTCCTTAAAATAGATATGTGGGTCAACGGGTCGTCCCTTTAAAGCCTTTTCTTTAAGGAGGTATTTAGTTAGTAATTCACAGCACACTTGGAATGGCTGAAGGTAAGTTATCAGGTTCACTCCTCTACCCTAGTTCCTTTTCACGTAAATGATTTTATATATAATCGCATATGATTGTAGCTCTTTGTCACATATATTTTCCGATTTTTTGGGAATATTTATACTTTACTTTGTGTTTTTTATTATATTGCCATACTCACTTGTAGAGGTATCAAACTAGTTAGTCTGGATATAGGTCGTTGGTGTTTTTGCTAATTTTTAAGACACTTAATTTAAGTTTTTGCAAGTAAGGTTGCGAATAATAATATAATAAGCTAATTGTTGATGGTTAAAAATTTTTCCATGTTCTTTTTATAATTTTTTACCGTTACAGGGTTTTGTGAGGATTATTTTTTAGTAATTTTTATTTTCAGTATAGCATATCCCGTTATGTATGTATTATTGTACCTAATTTTCTTGAATCTTCTGTTGAATTTTTTTTATTTTTTTTGTGTGTTTTTTTTTTTTTTTTCTTATTATTTTTTTTTTTTATTTGTTTCTTTCTTGTTTTTTGTTGCTTTAGGTTTTTTTCTTTATGGTCTCATATAAGCATCATTAGCAAGGAATTCTAAATTTGTTTAATATAATAATGTGTGTTTTTTTTTTGGTTATATATTTGATTAAGAAATGCTTTTATTTTAATTCTTTCTCTTTACTCTTGTCACCTTTACTGTGTTTTGTGAATTGGCTATGTTATTTGTTTTTATAAAGCATTCTACGCTAAGTAGGACAGGCAATCTTGGAATTTGGTTCTCGTTTTATTTATTAAAACGATATTGACTTATTTTTTAGCCTTTAGTATTTGTATTTTCTCGTTTAATATATAATTTATTAAAATTATATTTTATTTCCTTTCCAAAATTATTTTGTATTATTATTAATAGTCTCAGATTCCGTATTGTTTTGTTGTTGTAGTCTCTGTATTAATTGGTACGTACGTTGGTTAAATTGTTAATGTTTTACTTTGTTTATACAGCATTTTTTCCTTGTAAAGATAGCGAAGAATAGAGGTCGTTAAGCAGGGATGGCCTGTTATTCGGGGTGTACGGCAAATGTTTAGTGCTTTTAAAATGTTATGAATTGAGATTAGAATTATTTCTCAGGAATGGATTTTTTGGAATATAATAAGACGAAGATTGTACATTTGTGACGTTTATATACCTACGGGGTTTTGGATATTTATTTTAGATATATTATTTTATATGAGAAAGTGCTCTGTAAGAATGAGAACCTAATAATATCTTTGATGTATGATCCGTTATTTTTTATTGACTCCAGAATTAGTGCACTAAAAATTGTTTATAAAATTATTGGATGTTTTTTGTTTGTTGATAATAATTGATTATAAGAATAACATCAAAAACAATTTTTACCTTTGCATTAACGGGGTTTGGGAATTTTTTGTTTATTTATTTTGGTGACGTTCTATTAATAGTTATTTTCCGTAAGTTCGAAGAGATAGTATCATTAGTGATCTGGATATGGGGCTCTGTTGTGGCATTATAAATTTACTCGGTAGTTGCCCAGATTATAGTTTCGTTAAGAATTTTTTAAAATAATTGTTCTAATAGCAATATCTTTCGGGAAATTTGATTTCTAATAGCAATGCAAGTATTGTTATTTAGATGTCTTCTCTTTACTTTTGTGTCGTTATTTGTGTTGATTGAACCATGTGTACGGTTCTATCTTGGTTTTGGGATATTTTTATCTTTTTTACTTTTGTTTCATAATAGCATTTCTATAGTGTGTAATAGAGAGTCTGAAACCATATTTACTGCTAGTAGTGGTATTGTTGGTCTCCATGGTATTTATAAGTCGTTTAAAGTTTGGCTGATGTAAAAATTCGGATTTTATTTTAGTATGTATATATTTTGTCTTTGATTTGTTTAGTTATGTAATATTCGTTTGTGCCTAACTCGTTTATTGTTTGATTTGCTTTTTTTGTGGTTTGTCTTTCTATGTACTGTCTTTGTGTAGTTTTGTATACTAGTGTGTCTTGGTTTTTGTTAACGTGACCGGTTTTGTTTTTGTGGGGTTGGATAATTCTTTTTACGAATTTATATTAGGTCTTTTTTCGATCTGGGTGTTGTGTGCCCGTTATTTTGTAAGCAGTGTGATATATTGATGAAGTGTCTGTTAGTCATTTGCACTTGCGCTTTGTATGTTGTGTTGGGCGTGGTCGAGTTTTCATTTGTGTATGTTTTATTGGAGCTTTAAATTATATTTTCTTGTGTTGTGTTTAGTTTGGAGTTGATCAGTTGTTTAAAAATAATGGATGTTGTTTTTTTTTGTTTTCTTTAGTATATGATTATTTGATTTTAAATTATGTTAGTGTTTTAATTTTCATACTCTTTTTTTCTGTAGTAGGCGTCTTTCGACTTGGTTCGTGTTTGTTGTGATAGATTTGTATTAGTGTATTGTGATCTTTGTTTGCGGCTTCTTTGTATTTGAGAGCTGTTTTTTATTCTCTAGTTGCTTTAATGTGTGTGTTTTTTGAATCGTATTTGGGTGCCGCAATATTTCGTATGGAATTTTGAGGTTTTCATGTGTTTTAAAACATATGTGCTTTGATCTCTATTGATTTGTATAACTTGCTTCACGGTGTTCGTGTTATCATAAAATAGTTTATAAAGTCAGGTTATTATGTTGCAGTTTTCTCGGTGGTGTTGAAATTAACGTTTTTGATAATATTAATGCTGTTGTAGGCAAGAGTGTCTAGTTTTTCCTTTTGACTTTGATGTGTTTACTTAGACTTTGGTGACTAGTCTTGATGGTTTCTGTGTGAATTGTTATAGTTTGTACTTTTGTGTGTTGTTTTATCTGAAAAGCATCTCTAGAGTTTTTGGTAAGAGTTGTATTTGGTTTCTTTTCAAGCATATCTTGGGTAATTGTGTTAGTAGCGGTACGAGAGTCTGGTCGTTTCTGGTTTGTTTTTTTAGTTTATAGATCGAGTTTTATTGTGGTGCTGTTGATTATTGATTGTAATTATAAGTGATGATATATAATTTGTGTTCGGGCGAATTTTTATTTTTGTGATTATATAGAACGATCGAGATTTTGTAACTTCTTGCAGTTACTGATTAAGTATCTTTACGATTGGTTGAGATTATATTAGTTTAGATTTATTTCATTTTGATTAAGCGGTAAATGAATGAGGTGAGCTCGGCTTTACTCTTGGACTCTGTGGTCTCGATTAATGTTTTGAGTGACCGTTAATTGTAGTCGGCTCTTAGAAAAATTGTTTTATGAATGGAATATAATGGGTAGGTTTTTTTTGTGAATTTTATTAGTTAGATGTCTTTTTTTATATGTTTGTTACTCTGGTTGTTTACGCGGTGTGCACTTTTACTCGGGGTTTTTGTGGGAACTGTTTTTTTATTTTTTTGATTAGTTTGTGTTTTTGTTGTCTATTATAAGCTATCGTCCTGAGGGAATATGATTTGGACAGCGATGTATCTGTGTTAGTGGTTGCTCCCGTTATGGATTATGACATAGTTGCCCATTATTATCTAGTAGATCTGTTAAAAATTTTATAATATATTTTTAATTCGCTATTTCTTTCGATTTATTTAAATTTTTGTTTTATTTATAATATCTAGGTGTCTCAAGATTTGGTTTGAGTTGAGGGTGTACTACCTATTTTTTTGGTTCTGTGTGGTGTTCAGCCTAGCTTTGGTTTTGGTTTGTGCGAATTTAGTTTTAATTTTTTTTAAGTATATAAAGTCTTGTTTTCCGCTTGTGTGGTGAGAATTGCCTCTTTCTGCTCTGTTGAGATAGTTGCGCCCGGTTCATTTTATTAAGATACATTATAGTTTAAGGTTTCTCTGTGTTTATAGAAGTTTTTAGAATAATTTCTGGTTTTTATATAGGATATAATTATATTTTTCTCGGATTTGAATATATTTGTTTGAGTGATTTATAGGGATATAGATCGTTTATGGGTCTTCCTGTCGGTAATTAAATAGCCTACGGAGTGTTTGTTGAATTTATGGTTTTAAAATTTTTTGGATTTTTGTTGATCGGAAAGCAAGTCCTGAATAAGGAAGCTAACATATATGTCTTTAGGTGTTTTGCCGTTTTTATTTTTATGACTATGATTATATATATATAAATATGATTTTCTTTGAAATAGTTGGTCGTGTTTATGTTGATATTTTATGTTTTTGTTAAATAGTTTGTTACTTGGATGAAGCTTTTTATTTTATACTTCTTGTTTTTACCTTTGTCTATCAACTTGATCCTTTGTATAGGGTTATTTTATATTTTGTTTTATTTTATAATGTATTATAAGTATTTTGGTCTAAGTACGAGATTCGAGGCATATCTGGGATGTAGCTGTTTTCTTAAATTAAGACAGTTGAGTTGTTAGACTCATATTTGAATAGGTTGTGGTTCCGTGTTATAAGAAGTTAAAGAATATTATATGCAAGTTCTTTGCGGAAAATTTATTACAAGCTCTCATCAGAGATTTTGTAGGCTCTTGTTTTTTTCGTGAAACAGTTTGGTACGGTCATTTTGGTTGTGTGGGAGATTAAATTTGATTTTGTTTTTATTTAAAGCATCTCACTGCTAAGAGAGCCTGACATAGTCTTCCGATTATAGTCCGTGCTATATTTTAATAGACATTTAATGTAGATCTCGTTTAAATAGTTAAGATATGTGAGAATAAAATTTTTCTCGGATAAATTGTTGAATTAAGGATTACATGTATTGTAATTCTTTTGTATATCTTGTATATGTACTTCGTGTGGTTTTGAATTTATTTAGTAATTTTATTTAAATTTAGCTAATACGTAGTTTTGAATAAAGAGAGCCCAACTTGGTGTGACCTATGTGGCTCGCGGTTTACTGTGTTTATAGACCATTAGATTTAGTTGCTCGTTTGGTAAAATGGTAGTTGGTGTTAAATACATGTGAAGTTTTTTTGGATAATATTTGAATTTTTATATATGATAGCTTTATTTTAATTCTTTTTACCTTTGACTCAACGACTGTTTTGGGAATTTTATTTATATTTGTTTTATATTAAAGCGATTTCCTCTAAGCAAGAGAGACAGTATATCTTGATGTGGTCCGTTTTAATTTATGGACCATAATGATTAGTATCGTTATAAATTTTAAAAAAATTAATGCATGTCCTTCCGAAAAATTTTATAAAGCAGAAATATTGTAGGCTCTGATCTATAATCCTTGGTTTATCGTGACGTGGTTTTGTGGATATTTATTTTACTTTTTTGTTTTTTATTAAAGGCATCTCCCACTTGTATGATGTATGCCTACTTAATCTGAATGTTGGCCATAGTACCTACCAGTGTATATAGAATAGTTAAAGTTAAGAATTGATAAAAAATTTCTCTGGAAGACTTTGATAATTGAGGGTATGATATGTATTAGTTAAATCTTGTAACTTTAATACCTACGGGCGTTTGGGAATTTATTTTATAATTTTTGTTCTGATAAACATGTCTGAGTAATGAGATGCCTACATATTTCTTGATGGTTGGCCGTTTTATTTATATGACATTAATGTATGTCTCTAAATGATGTTTTAAAATTAGATTTGAGTCAGATAGATTTGTTTTTTTTGAAAATTTCAATTAAAATATATGCTTTTATTATTAATTCTCTGTGACGAAATTTTTATATAATACTGTGTTTATTCTAATTTTATATATATTCCTTTTTTTTTTAATTAATTTGTGACTTTCATTCTGTCGTTCTTCTTACATTTACTTATTTGTTGGTTGTGGTTATAATTTATTCTTTAGTATACATATTTAGCATCGTTAAAAAAGTTAAAATAATTCAATTTCTTTTTAGTCAACATTTTGTTTATTTTAAAGTCTTTTCCGCATTTCATCAGGAATCTTAATACGTCCATGGCTCTGGAATATTCATTGATTTATACTTGCATTTTTATAAAAGCATATCACTTGTTAAAGAGGCGAACTATTCCTGGATTGCTTTAGCCGGTTTAATATTACATTTCTAAAATCCAGATCTAATTTAAGTCGTTTAAAGTTAAGAATTTATTAACAATATAATTCGTAATATTTTATAATGTGAACAGATTGAAAACTTTGTTGTACATTTTTGTACCTACGGATTCGTTGTGTGGTACTTATTTTGGAGAATTTTTAATTTTACTTCCTAACACGTTCCTATATCAGAGTCCAAATATTCTTGATGTGAGCTCGCTCTCGATTTGTGCAACCTTAGATTAGGTCGCTATTAAATGTTTTTAAATTAACTGTAGTTATTTCTTTTTTATGCGAATAAGATTTCGATTTAATTAGAAGCTTTTATTTTTAACTCTTTGAAGTTATGCTTTGCACCTACGGGATTGGGAATTTATTTATTTGTTTGGTGTATTTAATAAAGCATTCCTAGCGAGGAAAACACAGCATATCTGGATGTGGGGCGTTTAAAAACATGAAGACCAATGATTAGAGTCGTTAAATAGTTAAATAATTATATTTTATTTCTTTGGTAAAATTTTCATTTTAAAAGTTGAGAAAATTATTTGTTTAGCTGCTTATCATAGTTCTGGTCACGTATCGTTGAGGTTTGGGAATGCTTAATTTGGTACTGTTGTATTTCATAACTTTATGCATCTCCATTGTTAAGACGGCCGAAGTAGGTTATCAATGGTATTGTAAGGCCGGTTCTACGATTTTTAATAGAGACAATTTATATTGTCTTTTTAAAGTTAGAATTGAGAAAAAAATCCTAGGTTAATCTGAATATAATGAAGGAAACGATGGTGAATATACTTTTTGTAATGGAATTTGATGGAATTTATTTTAGAATTTTTTATTTCTATAGCTACAAGTCTTTAATTTTGAAAGCTTTATTCAGCATATCTCAAGATTATGGGCATCAGGTCTGTTGTTATTTTAGGATTGTGGACCCATAATATATTTTGGTTGGCTGATAAATGTTTAAATATGAATTTGTGAAGTGTTTTTTTTTTTTTGTGAAACCAATTTTTCATTTGAAAGAAGTTTTTATTTTTAACTCTGTGTTTTCCTTTTAATGATTACAATTTTTTTGTGGGAAATTTTATTTTTTTATTGTTCTTTTTTATAACAGTGATTTTCCTGGCTATATAAGCGAGAATGGAGCAGCTCATATATGGAGTATTGTTGGCTGATGTTTTAAAAATATCATAGCACTTCCTAATATATTAGATGCTCGTTTTATACAATAGTTAAGAAAAATAACTGGCATTCTTTTCGAAATATATTTTTATCATAGTAAAGGCTAGCTTTAATGATTGTGATAGCTCTGGAGTAAAAGCTGGGTACGTTACGTGTGCTTTGGATATATTTATTTTTTACTTTTTGTTTTGATGAAAAGTCGACTCTCCCCAGGCAAGAGAGTCCTGAACGATATCTTGGAATGTAGGCGCTCGGCTAATTTTAAAGGCAATATGGATGATGTTATAGTCCGTGTTTAATAAAGTTAAGAAATGAGAAATACAAGATTCGGCGTAAATTAGGTTGATATAGTTTTAGATTACATAGATTGTTACACTTTTGTATCGATGTTGTATTCCTAATACCTGGTGTTGTGGTAAGATTCCCTTTATTATTAGTATTTTATTATTCATTTGTATAAGGCGACGTTCTTAACTAGAGAGAGGTCCATTACCATTATCTTATGTTGAGTCGTTTCATTTTTTAATGCACCTAATATAGGTCGGCTATAAGTAGTTTTATATTAAGGTTAATTCAGTGTATTTTATTTTGTGGAATAGCATTTTGATTAAGCGCTTTGTGTTTAACTCTGATTTAACCTTTCTTTGGGCACCTTACGGGGGTTTGAGAATTGTTATGTTATATGTTTGTATTAAACACGTTTTTCATAAGGCTTAATGAAATATATTGCGGTATTATAAAAATCTAAATTGTTTAAATCTTCTTGTCAACTTTTAAATATATTCACATTTCTTGAACCTTTAATATATTCACTTTTTAACCTTTGGTAATTGCATGTTTGCGCTTGTATATAACATTATGTTTTTTAATGCTCTATAATGCTCTGCTTTTGGCCGTGTTTTGGCGTTAAGAAAGCTTCAAGTTTTTAAGATTTACACATAATTTTTCAAATGTGTGAAAATCTTGAATGAAATAAATAATCCAACTTTTAAGAGTTCTAAATTCGTAATGTGAAAATATTAATGAAATAAGAAATAAATTCTACTTAGAATTGGGTGTGAGCCATTTGGGGCTAATATATCAAGGCTCACATTTTATTGGATACTGCTCTAACAATATATTTTAAGAACATTCGGTTTATGGAAATACTATTTAATAAATTCAAGTTATTACAGCTTTTCGATATATTGCATTTCAAGTAATATTATTCTAAATTTCACTGTATTGTTTTGACTGGAGTCTGGAATTACGTTTATAAATGGTCTCAAGTTTTAAGAGGGATTTACTTTAATATTATATGTTCTACAAGATGTTGTTTGAAATTGTGAGGTTTGAAATTCATGTAGCTTTTTATTAGGAGTCTAAATTTTTGGTTAGAGTGTTGTTACGAATTTAAGACAAAGCTTCTCGTAATTTTTCTATAAAAGGTGGTTGAGAATGTTTTTTAATGTGTTTAAAAACAGTGTGTGCACATGGAACTCGGAATGATGGAGTTGAGTATCGTTGATGGTTAGGTAGTGGAAAGGAACAATATGTATAAATATTGGAATAAATGCTGATCAATATGAAAAGCTGTCGTCAATTTAATCCTGTTTATTACATCTGGAAATTTTGTTGAGAAAACTACACTATCTTGAACTGTCTCTTATAAGTTTTGTAGTAGGAAGTAGTACAATATTTTTATATTGTATAACTCTATTTTAGGTTTACTTTTATTTCTAAATATTGTCTGAGTAGTATATACGTTATTAATGTAATCTCTAATTTTAAGGATTTTACTCAATATATAATTTTCAAATTGTTGATTTTTATAGGGAAAATCGTAACTTTTTTTAAGTAGTTCTTAATAAATTTGTAATGTGTGATAAATATTTAAGGAAAAGGCTGGATTTTTTATAAGTTTATAATACTTTTTTTTCATTTAAATTACATGTGTGATTTCATAATCTAATGAAATTATTTTTGTGGTGTCTTATTGTATTATATGAAAAATCCATAATATTTATTGAAATTTCATTAAGTAACGTCAATTTAAGACATCTAAAACTATTTAATAAATTCACTTTTTCAGTCTTTATTGACAATATTGCATGTTCATGAAACATCTATTATTTTTTCAAATGAGTTATATTAATTATCCGTTAGAATTAATAACTTCTCAATTGTATTTAATTGAATAGTTTAACATGAATATTATTTGTCATTATATTTGTGTGTATGTTTATTCGATATATATTTATTTGGATTGTAATATAATCTGTATTCTTATTTTACTTAGTTTTCCTAAATTTCTTTTCTTTTTTCTTCGTTCGTGTGAGAATTGTGTTGACTTTGCTGTATATAAAATTTCATGAAAATTAATTTGTAATTTTTTTTAGTATGTTAAATTTTTTTTTTATATGGTTAATTAGTAAATAACATGTTTTCCACTAACTAATGATATCTAATGATTTTGCTGTTGTTTTCCTTATATATTAAATAACTATATTATATTTTAAATTTCATTTAAAAAATCGTCTAATTATTATATTTACAGCCTTAACAAACTCGGGATTCGAGTAAAGGTTGTCACTTGTTGGTTGCTCTGCTTTGAGAATTGGCTATTTTCAAGTTGTAAACAGCGCATGATATTTTTTCAAATGCTGAAAATACCGTTTATAAATAAGTCTCAATTTTTAAGATTTTAGTCATATAATTTCATATATGTTTTGGATATTATATTTTAGGTAATATATTCGTTAACTTTTTCAAGAGTTCTAAAATTTGTAGATGTGAATTGTAGCAACAAATAAGCGCGTTAATTTTTAATAATGTTATATTTTTTTTTTATTAGAAATCAGGTTTAAGAATTAATGGATTATTTAATTTTTGGTCTATATAGTATACAAATATTAATTCTATTTTAATTTAGCGGTTTCTTTTGTTGCTGTAAGACGATTCTAATGAATGCTGTTAGATGATATGTCAGTTGGTTTTCAGTCGTTTTTTTGATTTTAAGTTTGGCATTTCAATGAAAGGAAAAACTTTATTTCTCTTAAAACAGTTACCATATATTTAATAATTTATTAATGAATAATCAAAGAAATAGTTTTCAATAAATTTGTAAATTTGTAAATTTATAATCGAATGTTGGTCAGTCTCTTTTTTGATAAGAGGGGGAATATTGATTGGCTGTTAAGGTGTGCTTGTCAAGAATTTTTAGCTCTCTCGAAAGAGTTCGTTTCAATGATTTTTTATGTGAAAGCGTAATTTTTTTATTTAAATGATATACTGGTTTTTCACCCAATTAAATTAATAATGATTTGTTTTATAGGTGATAAGAACAGAATAGT
Source organism: Trachelipus rathkii (assembly GCA_015478945.1). Classification (NCBI taxonomy): domain Eukaryota; kingdom Metazoa; phylum Arthropoda; class Malacostraca; order Isopoda; family Trachelipodidae; genus Trachelipus; species Trachelipus rathkii. The sequence continues at coordinate 9,139 of JABUQX010039895.1, read as the reverse complement.
TTTTGTTATAATGTTGATTAAAATCTAAACCTTTAACGGGGACACGCTAACACAATTAGTAGATTGCTTCTTTCTTCTGCTTTTTTGAAAATGTGGTAACTTGCTATTAATTACAGTTATTTTTTTCAATTTGAACAATACTCCTGTTACAAAACTCAATTTATGTATGAATCTAACTAATAATCCTCCAAATTGTTGCACAATTTCTGCATGGCTAATTTACTTTATAGTCTTTCTTTCTTAGTTACTATTTATTCTCATATAAAAAAAAACAGATTTTAAAAGTTTATAAATTTTTTTATTAATACATGTTTTCACAGAGATGGGATAATTATTTTGGTGTATATTAAAAACTAAATATTTGAATATTTTCTAATTATAAATACTCATATTTTTAATGAAATGCTGCAGCTGTTATTTAATAATTTTCTATAATTTTCAGCTTTTGCAATTTGTATTTCAAATTAAGCACGTGTATTATTTCAAATCTAAAATTACGTTAAAATTACTCTTTAAGATTTTTAATATTTATTACCTATAACTTGAAAACATGACGGATTTTACAAACAAATCTGATATGAAAGCAAGGGTGCTTAACGTTGTAATTGTTGATAAAAATTTTAATAGACAAAGGCTAATTTTAAAAGTTTTAAATTTTTTTATTATAAACAGAGCTTTTCAAATATTACTAATTGAATAATTATTGGTATATATAATATAAACATAATATTGATTTAATTTCATTAAAAAACGTCAATTTAGATACACCTTCTAAAAATTTATTTTAATTAATTCTTTTTTGATGCTCTTTTTAAATAGTTTCATATCGTTATGAAAATATCTATTAATTTTTTTCTAATATTTGGATGAAATCATATAAAACTTCAACTCATTTTGTTGTTTTTATTTTATGATGTTGAAACTGCGAATATTTTGCAAAAAATTATTATTAGCTAATGTCACTGTCATTATTTTGTAAGTTGTTTAATTGTTGAATGTTGAAAATTTTAGAAGATAGAATACTGTGGAAAAAAAATGTATACTTATTTTTTTGTTATGTAAAATCAGGTTTTCTAAATATATTTCTGTTGATGTTTACTAGGTTTGTCTAGATTTTTAAAACTAAATATGAATTTCATTTAATTATTAAATCGTCTCTAATTATTATGACAGTTTCTTAAATACTTTTTAATAATTTCACTTTTCTAGTCTTTTTGAAGATTGGAATATAATATGTTCAACATTCATTATTTTTTCAAACTTGATGAAATTTACGTGTTATAAATATTTGCCTTAATTTTTAAGGATTTATACAAATAATTTGTATTTTATGAATATTGTATGAGTAAAATCGTATCTTTTTAACAGTTCGTTTAATTTTTTGCTGTAACGTTGAAATATTATTAAGAAAGTCGTAATATTTAGAATGTTTAAAAGTTTTTTATTAAAAATACAGTGTTTTCCTGTTTTTCGTACATTGAATATATATTTTTTGTATTATTAAAATAAAATATATATTGAATTTCATTAAAAACGTCAATATTTTATAATTTATAAATTCACCTTAGAATACTATTTTATTTAAGTAAATCTCTTTTCTATTTGTGCGTTTTGATTATATAGAATTTCAAAGATGATACATAATTTTAAGATTTCCAAATACATTTTTTTAAAATCTCAATTTTTATATTCATAAGATAACATTAATTTTCATAATGTATTATGAAATTTAGGAAATCGTACTTTTTAATGAGTTCTTAATTTGTACGAGTTTTAAGCTCCTTAATTAAAAAGCTCAATTTTTTTTTTTATATTATTTTACCATAATTAATAAGAATATGTGATTGTGAATTTAGGAAAAAATCGTAATTTTAATGAGTTTTCTAAATTGTATTGTGATATTAAGAAAAAAATGTTCGTTTTTTTGAGTATGTATAGTTATGTAATTGCGTACATACGTATGGGTTTTTCATAAACTATAATTAGAAATTATTTTGGTTTTATATTATTTAAAACAAATACTTGAATAGATTTCATTAAAAAGTCAGTTTAGGACAACCTTCAAATACTTATTTAATAAATTTCGATTCTCTTTATGTTTTATTTTATGAAATTGCATTTTACAGGGAACACTTATCTCTGAGTTCTCCAATGCTGAACTTATCTTCTCTTTTAAAAGTGCAATATTTGATATGTGATATACTAATTTCAAATGTTTTGAAAGTATTTAGGAAAAATATCTTACTTTTAAGTAATAAAAATAATTCTGATAATGTTGAAAATATTTTATAGAGAAAAGCGTTTTATTTATTTTTAGAAGTAAAATATTTTGTTAATTTAAATACATTGATTTTTAACATTAATACAACTAATTCAATATTTGGTATATAAAAACAAATATTTAGAATATTTCATTATAGAAAACGTATCAATATCCTGTCACACTCTAAAAACTATTTAATAAATTCACTTTTTCTGCTCTTTGAGTATAGTATTTCTTAATGGTAACACATTTTGTATTTTTCAAATGCTTGAAATAATACCGTTAAAAACCTCATTTTTTTAATGATTTTATCAATGATAAATAATTGTTGTGTTTAGATATATATTCGCTGCCCGTAATGGAGACTCTTTTAAAACACATTATTTTTGTTAATGCTGAAAATACCGGTCAATACTCAATTTTAAATCAGGCAGAATAATTTCACAAATGTTTGATAATTTAGACCTGGACGTAATTTTTAGAGTTCTAATTTTGTAATGTGATTATAATTTAAGCATAAGGCGTAATTTTAGTAAGTTAAATATTTGGTTTATTCAATAATCAGGGTTTCATCTACTCTATATGAAATATTTGGTGATATAAAAACAATATGATATTTCATTTTTAAAATGTCAATTTTAAGGGTAATTCTAAAACTATTTTAATAAATTCACTTTTCAGCTTTTTTGAAATTGTAGCATCAATTGTAACATTTTTTTTTCAAATGATTGAAATTTAATACCGTTATAAAACTCTCATTTATAGATTTAGTAAGAATAATTTCTAAATGGTTGATTAATTTAGGAAAAAACTTTCGCGGTACTTTTTTAGTGTTTCTAAATTTTGTAATGTGAAATAAGTAATAATATTCTATTGTTATTAAATTTAGTAGTGTTAAATTTCTTTTTATTAAACAGGCTTATCACAACTATATAAAAAATTTCGGTTATATAATATTTAGGTGAATCAGAGTTTGTGTATTGAAATTTTCATTAGAAAAACTGTGTAAGTTTACGTACGTTTAAGTAAGTTGACAAGATAGATTTTCACTTTGTTCCGATTGTTACTGTTGTTGTAGTTGTTAGATGCAGTTGTTTGTTTTCTAGCATTGGTGTTAACACGTATATGTTTTTTTTGTTTTCATAGTGTGTGATAGTGAATTTCCTCTCGGTGTGGTTAGTAAATTACTCAGTATTGTTTTAGTAAGGATAGTTGTTGTTGTTTGGTTACGCAATAATGATTTGTACAGTGTTGATGTTTGATGTGTGTTGTTTGTTAAATTTAGGATAAGATTGGTAATTGTTTAGTGTTCGTAATTGGTGTTTTAAGTTGTGAGAGATTTTAGAGAATAAAGCGTAAGTTTAGAAGTTATTTAATGTTTTTAGTTAAAACATGGTGTTGTCAACAACTTTGAGTAGATTATTTTGGTGTCGGTCCTTAAAAGCAAGGTGCAAAGAGTTTGGTTTGTTCAGTATAGAAAGAACGTCTCTATTATTTTAAGACACGTAAATTACTATTTTTATTGAAATTCTCTTTTCGGGTCTTCTTTGATGATTTACCATTTTTCAATTTTATTACACATTTAGTTTTTTCAATTGCTGAACTTTAATTATCGTGTTAAGTATTTGCTCTGTTCTTATTTCTTTAGTATGTATTCTCCAGATGGAATTGTCTTCTCCGATATTGTGTGAATAATTGTTAGGAAATAATATTCCGATATTGTCTTTTTATGATGTTTTGCTTAGTTTTTTTGTCACGTGTGAAGATTTTTAGTTAATGTCGTTAATTATATAATGTTTTATTAATTTTTTTTATCTTATAATTCAACCCTAGTCATACTTAAATGTACTATATTGGTGAAGTTCTAAAATTTCAAATATGAATATTTCATTAATTTCGAAGCTGTTACAACTCCGTCAGTTTAGATTTTTTATTTTTATGTAATTTATTTTAATTCACTTTTCATGACGGTGTTGTTGATAATGTGCCATTTCAATGAGAGACACATGTTTATTCTTTTTCAGAAATGCTGTAGTGGATTTGTTTTGAAGATTGACGTGTATATTTTTTTATATGGATCTTATACAAATTATGATTTATAATTGTTGTTGATGTTCTTTTAGGAAGGAAATCTGTTTGATATTGGTGTGTAACGTTTTAGTTCTTATAATTTGGTAATGTTAAAATTTAAGAAAAAGTCGTTTATATTTTGAAGTTAGAATTTTTTTTTGATTAACAGTTTTTTCGTACAACTAATGTTTGAAGATATTGTGTTGAGTGATTTATAAACCAGATTATTGAGGATTTCTATTTAAAAAACTTGTCAATTTTAAGACACCTAACACTTATTAATAAATTTCTTTCTGTGTGTTGAAAAATGCTATTTTCAATTGATTATACATAATATTGTGGTCAATTGGGGATAATGCCTCGTTATTTTGTTGTCTAGGGAGCAAGTTGTTTTTAGAAATAATTTTCAAAATGTTGAAATTTGAGGAAATAATCAGTTCATTTTTAAGAGTCTTAAATTTTTAATGTGAAAATATATAATATCTGTGGGTTAAAATACTTTCTTAATTTTAAGTTAGTTTTACCCATAATAATTTACTAATCGTTTTGTATATTAGGGAACAACATCGTAATATTTAATATTCTTATAAAATGATGTTAATGTGAAATTAATGGAAAATATCAGATTTTGAAGTTTATGTTAATTTTTTTATTTAAACAGGCTTTTCACAAACTAATAAAGTAGAAATATTTGTATTATAGAATATATATATAATGACGAAATATTGTTCATATTTAAAATATGTTGTTGTTCAAAGGCACCAAAACGTATTAATAAATTCGCTTTTTTCTTTTGCTTTTTGAAATTGCATTTCATTGAAACTCTTTATTTTTTTATGAATTGCTGAGAATTCTTGTTAACAATATCTCTTTCGTCGATCACTTTCTAAGATTTTTCAGAAGTTTTTTATATTTATTTTAAAATAGCGTTACTTTTATGTGAATTTCTAAATCTGTATAATGTGAAAATTTAGAAAAAGGCGTATATATTTTAGATAGTTTAATAATTTTTTATTGTGTAGAATATTAGTTTTGTTCAACAACTTAATGAATAGTATTTTGTATATTATAAACAAATTATTTGAATATCTTTCATTTTTACTCATCATGAATTTATGATCACCTTTAATAACTTATAATAAATTTCTTCACTTGAGATTTATAACTATTGCCATTGTTCAATGAAACCAATCTTGTTGTTTTAGTATCTTTCACAATCTGGAGGATACGCGTTAAAAAGGGTGCTTTAGTTGTTAAGACGGTGTACCATAATAATTTGTATCAAATGTTTGAAATTTTATGGAAGATAATTTTCGTCGCTTTTGAATGATGTTCTAAATTTTTTGTTTGGTATGAAATTCCTCACATTTTTGTATGAAAATGTTTATATTTTTAGTTTTTATTGGAGATATATAATGCAAAATTTCAACTTTGGTTATTATAACAGGGTGTCCTTAAGGCTACATGACATATGTTTTTTTACTTTGGGTATGATAGTAAGAACGGGATTTAGTGGTAGGAAGGTTTCTATTAAAGAGCGTCAAGTTTAGACACCTTAACATGACTATTGACATAATATCACTTTTTGCTCTTTTGAGATAGCATTTCAAGTGGAAACACATTTATTTGTTTAGTCATAGATGGCTGAAAATACTTGTTTAAAACTCCAATATTTTAGTGATCTTTATACCCATTATAATTCAAATGATGATAATTGTGAGAGAGTTCAAATCGTATTTTATTGTAGTGGTCTATATATGTTGTGGCTGTTATATGTCTGTATAAATCTTCTTGCGTAAGGAAACTCAATTTTCTAAATTTTACACAAATAATTTATCAATTTGGTTGAGGAAATTAGGAAAAATATCGTAAAGTTCTTAAAGAGTTCTAATTTGTAATGTACAAATTAAGACTAGATGGCGTAATTTGTGAAGAAGAAAAATATTTCTAGTTTATTAAACAGGTTTTTGCACCAATCTAAATGAACTCTATTTACGTTAATAGAAGACAAATATTGAGAAGTTTCATTTAAAACGTGATTCAATTTTATATAGACACTCCTAAAATATTAATAAATTCATTATTCTAGCTATTTTGAACATTGTCATTTCAATGAAATCATGTTTCTTTTTCCAAATTATGATGAATGCAATACTGTTATAAAAAATACGCAATTTTAAGATTTAGAAATAATTTCAAATGTTTTAGACCTTCACTTGAATCCTTCAATTATGAGGTTACTATATTCTTTGTATGTTTGAAAAATTTTAGAAAAGCGGTATCAGAGTTAGAATGTTAAATTTTTTTATTTAATAACAGTCGCTTTACGCTAAAACTAATCAACAGATATTCGGGTATTTTTATAAAACACAATATATAAGACATTTAATTAGATAAAACGTTAACTTTTTGCATTTATTTGTAAATTTTACAGTTCTTAAAATTTCAACTTTTGAAATTGTCAAAAATGCTTCTTTTGAATACACTATTATTACCTTTTCAATATGCTATTACTTTAATTACCCCGTTAAAAACCCAACTTTAAGATTTACCAAATAATTTCAAATGTTGAAAATTTAGGATAGATATTCTTCGTGTATATGTGTTAAGAGTGTTTTATGAATTGTTGTAACTTTGTTTGAAAAATTTTAAGACGAAGGTGTGCTGTATATATATAGTGTTTATATTTGTTTTTTTAGTGTGTGCTTGTTATAATAATCAAGACTGTGATTTGATGCATTGATTTTTGATAATTGTGTTTTTGTTGGTAATTATTGTTTGGAAATACATCAATTTAGTTGGATATTTCTCTCATGGTTAAAATTAAAGCGTGCAATTGTTTTAACGATCCTTAAATCTGTGAGTTAATAAATCTGTCTGTTTCTGGCTCTTTTTTTTGGGACGGTATAATTTTCGTTCATGATGGAAACTGTTTGTGTGTTTGTGTTGTTTTGTGGTGGTCTGTGGCGTGTATGGGTGTTCTTAGTATAGTTTTTGTAGGCAGTTATTTGTTGAGAAATGCTGAAATCCCGTTAAAAACTCAATTTTAAAGAGTTACAAAGTAAGGAAATTGCAGTATAATGTTGAATTTTTGAGGAAAAGAATCATCGTGCTTTTGAAGGCAATTTGAAATTGTCGTATTGTGTTAATAATATTAGTATGAGCCAGTTTGATTTTGTAGAGTTTAAATTTTTTTATATTAAATACGTTTTCACAACTAATGAAATATTTGGTTATATTGGAAAGATGGACATAGCTTTTTGTGATTTTTCATATTAGAATAAGTCCAATGGATGTTAAGACACTTTTAATAATCTTGGAGATATGGGCCTTTTTCAGCGGTTTCCTTTTGTGAAATTGCATTTCAATGTAACGCACTATTTTTTTCAAATGCTGACATACCTGTGTTAAAAGCATAGACTCTCAAGATTTTAAGTGTTACCAAATAATTTCAAATGTTGAAATTTTATAGTAAAATTAATTTTATACTTGTAATAGTGTTCTAAATTTTTGTAATAGTTTCCCGCAGGAATTTGAAAAAGCTATTTTATAGAAGGTTAAAATTGTTTATTTAAAATACAGGTTTTCCAACGTTTGATGTAAATATTCTTGGGTATATATATAAATCTTGGATTCATTCCTACACGCATTCGAACACAAATAATTAACTATTTAAGACTAGCTGAGTCATCTCATGTAATAATTAATGTTGCACTTTTCTATAGTTGTTGCTGGCTGTGTTTGTAAATTGATTCTACATGATTATCACTTCCTATCTATTGTTTCAAATGCTGAATATCTCTCTCGGAGGTTATATATATCTATGTTTATATTTATATCTAAGAATAGAATAATTTCCAAATTGTTGGCAAATTTTGTAGGAAAATGTTATGCTTGGGTCTTAGGAGTTCTAAATTTGTATATGTGAAAAATTGGTAATTGAAAATAAAAACAATATTTAAATGTTTTCATTACTCAAAAGAAATTCATGAGACACTTAGAACTATTTAATAATATTCATTTCTAGCTTTTTGAAATTTTTGACAAATTAAACGTTTTGGAATTGCATTTCCATGAAACAAATTATTTTTTCAATGCTGGAAATACCGTTAAATTTAAGTGTGATAAGCATTTACAAAGTAATGTAATTCGAAATTTATGAGAGTATGGAGTTTTGGATCGTATTTAGTTTAATTTTACCTGAATGATGAGAATTTATAGAAAATTAGTAAGTGGTAGAGAGTTTAGAATGTTTTTTATTAAAGGACAAGTTTTCACAACTATATGAATATTTGGTATATAAAACAATATGAAATTTCATTAAAAAACGTCATTTAAGACACCTAAAACGCTTATAATAAATTTCTCACTTTTCTGCTCTTTGAATTCAAGGCATGTTAGATATATTATTTTTTCAAATGCTTAAAAATACCGTTAAAACTCAATTTTATGTATTTTATTATTTTAATGTTATTTTCAAATGTTGAAATTCGTTAGGAAAAATCGTACTTTTGAAGTTAGTTATATTTTGTAATGCTGAGAGAATACTTCTGGAAACTCCTGATATTTTAATGTATTTACCAAATGCCAATTTCAAAATGTTTGAACATTATTGCATGAATAATTTCTTTGGGTTAAGAGTCTAAATTTGTAATGTGAAAATTTAAGCAAAGGCCGTAATTTTAAGAAGTTTAAAATTGTTTATGTACAAAATTTAACAATAACTTTAATCGACAAATATTTGGTACTATAAAAACAAATATTGAAATTCATTTAAACGTCAATTTTATTATAGCATCCTCTTTT
>JABUQX010039894.1:15000-17500 GCA_015478945.1 Trachelipus rathkii | reverse complement strand
TTATATATATATATATATATATATATATATATATTGTTAAGTAAGGTTGTTACAGGCAGTATGAAGATATATACATATATATATATATATATGTTATATTATATAAGGTTATATATATATATTGCAATAATCTGACTGTTTATTTTATAAATCCTGTTAGATTCTGTAAATAAGACTCAAATAATCGATCAATGCAAGTTTAACCAACTCATCAATTAAAACAACAAAAACGAGGAAAAACAAGGCAAAAGATTTTCTTAATATATATTTCACAAATATTATTTCTTAACAACACATTTACTTTATATTTAAACCTTTATAATTATACCCTAATATATCGATATTAAAATATCGTACCCTAATCTAATTTAGCCTAACAATTATTAATAAGATTAAAAGTGTTACAATTATTATTCCTTATAAAATGCACAAATCCTTAACACTTGGTAATTCTCACTTCCACTTAATTCACTGGTAATGTTCGTGAGACCTAAGGATAAATAGTTTAGCAACGAGGAAATTAAACGTCAAAATAAAGCACATAATAACCTGTTAATCTTCGGACACTGATAAGTAAATATTCAATAATTCACAATAAGAAAGTCATAAATTTGAGGACAAAATCGAGTAAATACCGGAACAACTTGTAATAAAGAATATGGACGGTTACTTACTAACCATTTCTAAAATGCCATACTTAATACCATTATAAATCCCGAATAAGTGTGATACTTCATAATTCCAACTTTAGGCGAGGTTAAACCTAATTCCAACTTGGTTCTAGGCAGGCAAGAGAACACTGATTTATTAACTGCTGTTTCCAATTCCGTTTGAACTCATCATCCGACGCACTAATTATCATCTTTTTCGTAAGCCAACCTGGGAATTATCTCCTGAGTAGATTACTGTTTAAGTTGCCTAGTCTCTAGGCCCAATCCCTATTAAAAATAAATACTTGTCAATAACAATTCCTTTTAAAATTTATAATAATAACAATAAATTTATTAATTTATTTCCTTGCCGTTTCGTACGGGATCTTTTCTTCTTCCTTGGATTTTTCCTTTCATTCCTCTGTTATATTCATCGTAGTTTTCATAATTCAGCATATCACAAAACCACGTATGCATTCTTAATGTTATTGACAACACAGTTTCATCATGAGGGAGGATGGCTATCTACCTTGCAGTTTAGAGTTAAACCTAGACTGATTGACAGGGTGATCCAAAATACAGCCTCTAATCACACTTAAAATCTTTACGTGCTCGAACTTAGCGTTGCCCCCGCATGAGTCCCCAATCTGGGACTTTTTCCTTCGCTTCTTACGTATATCTCTCTCTCTCTCTCTCTCTCTCTCTCTCTTCTCTCTCTCTCTCTCTCTCTCTCTCTCTCTCTCTCTCTCTCTCTCTCTCTCTCTTCTCTCTCTCTCTCTCTCTCTCTATATTTATATATTTATATATATATATATATAGCATATATATATATATATATATATATATATATATTATATATCTCTCTCTCTATATATATATATATATATATATATATATATATATATAATAAATAAGTTTTTTTATTTAATTTTTTTAAAAAAAATAGTTTTCTTTATTTTGTTTCATATATTTATTGCAAAGGGGAAACTCTACTTATGAGTAGAGTTGTCAAATTTGGGAGTTATTTTATGACGTGTTCGAGAGGAGGCTTTGTGGAAAAATCCTCAAAATAGACAAAATAAGAATAAGGTTTCTTTTACGTTGCCATGACAACCAGTGTTTTGAAAGCATTATAATTATGCTTTCTTGGAGGCACAAATCGAAATTCCTCCAGTCAATGATCCTTACGAAAAATAATGTTTCGCAAGAGAATAAATGATCTTAATGTAAAATTAGCGTTCTTGTATAACATTTTAAACATTATTTTAATAGTAGTAAATAATAATTTGAATTATTTTATTACATTAGTTGCTTTTATTTTTTTTAGAGGAGGCCCGGCCTCCTGTGCTTCCCCCGTAAAGCCGCGCTATATATATATATATAGTATAGTTATGTTATATATATAGCAGCATATATATATATATATATATATATATATATATATATATATATATATATATATGTATATATATATATATATATCAATAGAGGTGTCGTTCAGGGTTTTGTAATATCCCCGTTTCTTTTTCTACCCTTTTTTCGGAACTATTTTTCTTTTGCAGATGACTACCACCTTTATTATTTTTTTTCAATTTAGAAAGAGGTTTTACTCAACCTTAAATAGTTAGTATTATGAAGCTAGTCAATTGCCATCGACCTTTAATCTTGTTCGTTTTTTTAAGTGGGGCAAAAAATTAAGTCGTTTTCAATACCTAAAAAACTCATTTCTTTCGACAAATAGACACAATTTTTCACACAAACAGACAAGGTAAATTATCGTCAGTATTTAGTACCCTTTTTACTTAATATTAAGTTGCTACATGGACGGATCTCATTGTTATTACTAAGCA
>JABUQX010039894.1:0-10000 GCA_015478945.1 Trachelipus rathkii | reverse complement strand
AATTCCATTTCTTTTTCTTTAAAATCAACTTCTTCATCAAATTCAAATTTTTCTAAAATTTTATTTTTTTCTTCAATATTGCTATTAATTATCACTGAAGGAGCAAGTTCATAAATATTTGTGTCATTTTTATTCTCAATCTCATTAAACTCAACCGTCTCAAGAGGTTCATCTCCTAACATAATATTTTTATTAATAAAGTTATACCCTACAAAAACTTGAACAACATGCATTTTTACATTATTAGTATCAACGTTTGATTGAATCTGAATAACATCTCCTTCATTCAGACGAAGATCGTTAACTCTGATTTTGTTAAAGAATTCATCTTGATATTTGTCTAAAGCTAAGGGATATTCATTTCCGTTAATTAAAAATTTTACTGATATATGTTGATTTATATCTTGCGAGGTCAATATAACTGTATCAATGAATCCTTCATAAGGCATAACATAACCAGTTTTCTCAGAAGCACCTCCTTTCATGCCGAATACGAATGGGAACTTCCCCAATTCTAATTTTGAATTTGTTTGAAAAATTATTGTTTCGTAAGAACATGTTTCTTTTTTAAAATTATTTATATTTTCACTAAGAGTTGAAATCTGTTTATTAATCGTTTTTAAGACGTTTTCAAAACCATCTTTTAACATAACGTTATTATGCATATCAAAGAGTTGAGATTTTATTTCTTCAACAAATTTTTTAATATGATCACCTTCAGATTGTAATTCAGTTATTGATTTATTCATATTTCCTGTCTGTTTCAACATTTTATCAACCTTACTTCTTGTTTCTTTTACTAAATTATCTGTATAAATTTTTGTAGTAACATCGTTTTCTTCTCGAGGATTAGCCGCATTTGCAAGCCTTTTATTTTCGATATCAAAATTACCTTCCTCATCTAAATATTTAAATCCAATTCCTGACAGTCCTGGAGGTCCTCGAGGTCCTCGAGGTCCTCGCGATCCTGGTGGTCCACTTCTTGTTAGAGGTCCTTCACCAAAGTTATTAACACTCATTTATTTTAGAGAAAAAAAGTTCTTGTAGAATTGAGTGAAAATTTAATTTCAATACGGTTACTCCGAGAAGAACGAATAAACATAAATGACCGCAAATAACTTCATTTAATTTTTGTATTTGATACGTTGAATAGACAATATCGCATTGTATATAATTTTCAAATTCAGTCGGAGGTTGAACACCGAATGAATCGAAATAATAGCAAAAGTTATTACAATTCTTAAACCAACATGTCCAATGAGTTCCTGAACCTTTAATTGAATCCAAATTTAAGATTCCACATTCCTTTTTATTAGATTTTTTTGGAAGAGCATCTCTCATATAAATTCCTTCAAAGTTTGGAATTTTAAGTTGATTAACATATTTCATAAGATCATATTGACTCAACGCTTTCATCGGAATATTCAACTTTTGTATGGTTTTAAAAATAAACCCTCGCCAGTTTTTCGACGAGGGTATGGTTTTAAAAAAAATACCTTTTCCATTTGTTTTCTTTTTTTCCATTTGAAGGTTATGCCTTCTGGTTTCTTCTAATTGCTTTTGTGCCGTTTTTTTATCATTTACAGTTTTAGCAATAGCGCTAGCTCCACCAGCAAGAGAACCGATTGCACTTGCAGCTGCTAATAATGTTGGAAGTGTTATTAAAAATCCTCCATGTTTTGCCAAGGCTGTTACTTGTGATATGCTTAGTTTTAAATTAAATGGTATACCTTTTAAAAATTTAGCTTTTTGAGTTAGAGTTAGGAGAAGAGATATGTTTCCCTTATCCTTCGGATTAATTCTAAATGATATAGAAGATTTTTTATTTACTGCTTTGTTTAACTTCTTTACCTGATTCGGTGTAAGATATACTTTCATATCGTTGTAAGCCATTTATTAAAAGAAAAAAATTATATATATAAAATTTTAATTATAATTTTTTCCTTTTTTTTTAAATATTTATTTTTATGATTTTTTTATTTTTTATATATTATCTTTTAAATTATCTTAAGTTTGATTTTTTAAATTTTTTTATAATATAATATAAAAAGAAATCCGACGCCGGATTCATCTCATGAAAGAAGTTTTTAAAAGTTTTTTATAATATAATATAAAAAGAATCCCGACGCGTTTCATCTCATGAAAGAAGTTTTTTAAAAAATTATACTATAGTTTGTATTTTTTAAAAAACAAATTACAATATATATAGGGAAACAGAAAAATCCTGCGCATCCTTTAAGGATGCGCAGGAATTTCATTTCACGAAAGAAGCTTTTTTTAATCTATCACTATAGTTTGGTTTTTAAATTTTTTTAAATTTTATTTAGAAGTAAATTGAGTTTTTACTCTTCCACACTCTGCAGGCATGTAACCTCTAAAGATACTACTTTTATTGTGCATTAACCATTTGAACATTTCAGTTATTTGTTATTTCTACAATGAATACAGTCTAATTACCTCATTTATTTAGAGAAAAAAACTTGAAAAGCCATATTCATTTTATTTCCATCCAGTTGTAGTTTCACAAGTCGAATCTGATAAACTAATGCATAAGCCTTTGTTGGTTTTGATATATTTTTCTTAAAAGTTGCTCTTATTTTAATATCTGTAACTGAATTTTTTTATTTTTTCAGATTGTCTACTTACATCAAATACTAGTAATGGATACAAATTTTGATATTCTATTAAACTAATAGAACAATTTACTTTATTAAGTATATGATTAGAATAATCTGATAGCATTTTATAAGCGGTTGTATAATAATTCTCATTAAAATCAAGTCGAAGATCCATTTCTGGATAACTTTCGCCATTTATCTGAACAAAAGCGTTAGTTATATTACTATGTGATTAAATATACCTCTATTTCATCAGTGGATATCACCATTGTTTTCTTGAAAAGCTAAAATATAAATCGAGTTTCTCAGTCCGGCTGTAACATTTTCATATCTGCCAATCGAATTGTTATGTTGTCCTTGATTTACCTTCTATAAGATTCACAGCTGTCTATCAAAAAATTTATAATTTAAAGGTAACTTTATTTTGAAGTATCTTTATAAGTTTTTAATTGAATATTCATCTGTAAGTGTTAACGTGTGGATTCTCCATACTATTCTCGATAAAATAATTTACCATCCAGGAATTATAGGTACCATCATCCGTTTTTATCTGACGCATTTAATATACATCATTATCATCTCTTTTCTTCTTAATGCTAGTGATGTTTTACTGCCATAAAATTCTTATCATAATTTCGCAAAATTCGCAGAATATATGACTTAACGGGAAAGCTACACTAAAATTTCCCGATGAGGTTATTAAATAAGAATTTTTGAAGCTCATTCACAATAGTAGAATTATTAATTTTTTGGACATATCTTTATTCACACTTTATTCAGATGACCACATAAAATTAATACCTTCTTAAATAATTGGAGAGGATATGTTAAAAAGTCCTTTCATAGTGTGCTTTGTCCAGGATTTGGATATTCTTCCATACTTTTATTTCCAAGTTGATATTCAACCTTGAAAATAAATACATGATTCCATTATTAATTAAATTTATATATAATTCTTTTCCTGATCCAGTTCCAGTTCCAGGTTGATCTTTTTCAAATATTGATCCATCTTCTTTTTTTAAAGATCCCTCGATATAAATATAACTTCTAGAAGGTAGTAAAAATTCATCCTGATTTTGAACTGATATTCTTATATCACTAGGTGTATTTAAATCAACTCCTGTATAAGATTCATATTCTTGATATTCAAATCTTTTAATTGAATCATCTATTTCTGATGATTCCTTCCAATTTAAATTATACTCCATTTATTATAGAGAGAAAAAAAGTTTATGTTGATTTTAAATGTAATCGAATAGTTATTTCTTCTCCTCGAAGATTTAAGGGTTTATGATATTGATCAGTAAGCCAAATATGAATCAAATTAATAGTTGGAATTGTTATCGGTAGATATACTACTGTATTAGGTCTCTCATTTATTTTATAACCGGGAGGAACATCGGGAAAGAAACTATACAAAATTGGTTTTTGATGTCCATTAAGATAAGAACCTTCTATAATATCACAATTAAGTATGAAGAATTAACTGGTGTGCAATATTAACAATTGTTTTCACTTTTCATGATTTCCAATGCCTTCATAGGATCCCTACTAAATCCTAAAAGACTCTTTAAATGGACTTTCATTAAAAATTAGTATATATAAAATTAGCCTTCCCTAACAATTGAATATACATATCATAGTTATATGGTTTGCTTCAATACTGAATGCTTCTGAATGCTTATTTTTAACAAGATGTTCTTGAATGTAATTATTAATCGTTTTGATTTCATAAGCTCCTGTTGGAAATAATATTTCAAAAATTTTACCGTTATATTCATATGCAAATTTATTATTTGATTCATCAATATTTGGTACTGAATTATACGTATTTATATTTAATAACGCTATTTCATGTGTTTTACCCTTTTCTAATTTTAAAGAAGGATAAAAATTATATTTGAAATCAGATGTATTACTAGATAACACAATGCTCATTTATTATAGAAAAAGAAGTTATTTAAAGATTTATTTTGCTTTATCAAATATACCTAATCTTAACAGTTCATCATTAATAGCTTGTAACTCATTAAAAACGTTAGTATTACCCGATTGAATTTCTGAAAATAATATTCTATGTTTATTAACAAGCTCATTAGGATTTGAAGGTAAAAATTTAAATCCCGTACCTGATATTTCAGGTACGTCTCCTACACTAGTTCTTCGAGGAGTATCTCCAACACTGCTTCTTCTTGGTGTTCTTACTTTCTGACGTAATTCTGATTTTAATTCATCAAACAATTTAAATTCATCATATATTGGTTTAATAAACATCTTATATTTATCACTCTTATTCGATTTAGCAGTACTTCCATCGTATCTAAAAAACGCTTTAGTTTGAATCATTATTTTCTTATAATTATTATAGTCATTTACGGAAACTTCTCCAGGATTTTTCAAGGTTAGAAGTTTCCATAGACCTTCAGTACCGATGTATTGGGTTTTATCAATAATTAAATTATTACCATCAATTTTAACTGTTGCGTTACCTAATTTAAAATCATCACCTCCTTCAGTCATTTTAATACCGAATGCGTTGTCATATTTATTAGGATAATAAATTACTTGCATATATTTTCTAGCTATTTTTCCTAACTTTGTAAATTTATATTTAGGAGAGCTAGGTGATGCTGATACTTCTTCAATAGCTAAAGGAACTTGACGTGAAGTAAGAGCTGGTAGTGTTGGTTGAGCTTGAAGTATTTCTTTTTGATGCTCAGTTATATCCTTAATCGGTTCAATTAATGGTTGTAGTAGTTTAAAATTTTCTTGATAGATATCTTGTTCACCTAATTTCTCATCTAAAAATCTTTTCTGAAGTTTCTTTCTAATATTTACTAAATCAGATTTTTCTTTAATATTAACATATGCCATTTATTAAAGAGAAAAAAACATCAAACATCAAACAGTTAAACATCAAACATCAAACAGCTAAACATCAAACATCAAACAGTTAAACATCTAACATCAAACAGTTAAACATCAAACATAGAATATCTGTTTCATAAAGCCGTTTAACTGTTTGATGTTTAACTGTTTGATGTTTGATGTTTAGCTGTTTGATGTTTGATGTTTAGCTGTTTGACGTTTCAAGTTCTATATTTCCGTTAAGTCTTTTTCATTTATCCAAGATGTTGTATTGTATCCTTTCCATTTAACTAATATTTTCTCTTTATTTCTTTTTAATATTTTTTCAACCTCGTATAATTCACTTTCATATTTCACCATTTCTTGTTCATAAAAACTTCCAATAATCTCTTCATCACTCATGTCTCTTATTTTATAAGTTATAGGATTTGTTTTCAATACTTCAGATATAATAAAATATTTCTTCTTTTTAAGGTTGGGAAGATAACCTTTTCTAAAATCTCTCTATTTTCTGCTGATTTCTTAACTGCTATCACCAAGGTTAAATTTGGTTTTTGCCTAAGTTTTTAGTATTAGTAGGAGGAAATAATTTTCATAACAACTGTTACTATTCTTCTCAAAGAGATCCGTTGTTCAGGAGTCACTTTAATAATTCTATGGAGAAACTTATAATTATAATTTATTACTAAATTGGGAAGAATATCAACCATTTCTTTGTTTTGTTTTCTGTAAAATATTTCCACTTTTAGATTTTAAGGTTCTGTTAAATCTTTCTACTACTTGAGCTTTCGTTTCATTCTCTGTAGCGAACCAATGTATTCTATGTTTTCTAAATAGCTCTTGAGTTGGTTTATTTATGAATTCGAGTCCTTTATCCGTATGTATTTTTCTAGGAATTCTTTCCTTAAATATATTTTGAAATGCTTCTGCGATATCATTTCCAGTTTTCTTTTTAATAGGAGTAGCCCAAGCGTATTTACTGAATACATCTATAACCGTTAATACGTAATTTATATTTTTATTCTGAGCTTTATGTTTTTCATCTCTACTAAATCAGCTTGCCATTGATCATCAACACTAGATACAATTACTCTTCTCGTTGAAAATTTATGTATTATCGGTTTATGCAATGTGTAAACGTTTTGATGATCTAACCAGTCCTTAACTATCTTAGAAGATAACCCGCTTTTTCGTACTAAATCATTGATTCCTGAGTATCCTGTTTTAGGATTATAATATAATTCTCTCAATTTTTCAGAGCCCGATCCGCGAGCTCTTTACCCCGGTTTTTGATGGTAAACCGCATTTTCCGAATTTGATTTCATTCTCATAACCTGTGACTGAAACATCGCGTCTTTTCTAACGTACTCTGGTTCATTAGGATCTAACGCAATTTCACTCGCTTGTTTTGCTAATAAATCATCTGCCGCATTTCTCTCTTTCGTATTTTTATATTTTAAATAATTTATATCATGTTGTTTACAGGCCTTATCTAAACTATTATATCCTTCTTTTAATCCTTCTTTTAATCTTTTTTGTACTTTTGTGCCAGGACCAAAATATGAATATTTTCCTGTATTCCTGAACGATCCGTTTTCAATATTTTCCGATGAAACATTATTAGGTAAATTTAAATGCATTTCTGGTAAAGGGAGTTTCTTCAACGCCGAATTTAACAATCCTGAACCAGTTTTTGTCTTTAAAAATAATTTCAATTCATTAATATATTTTTGATTTTCAAGGGTTAAGTTTATTGAATTAGTCTCAAAGAAATTTTCTTTATGAACTTTTCGAGTTGTATTGTAAATATACATTTATTTAAGAGGAAAAAAACTTTTTAGGTACTACTATTATGAGTCAAAATTAGCTTGATTATCTTCCTTCTCCTCGGTGTAAATTTTTATTTATGAACGAGAACCAAAATGCCTTCTTGTCAAACAGTTCTTTCGCAATAATTACGAAATATCTCTCCCACGTCATTATCTTTTGAAATTGAAATCATTTAAAAATATTAACTTACAATCTTTTATAGCAATGAAAACGATATTAAACAATTTAGCCATTGGAAATCGTATTGTTTGACGAGGAAGTTTAAAATAGTTTTGATAATATAAATAGATCTTGTATTTATTAGTCTTCTCATCGTATAATAATCTTCGAGCTTTACTTGATTTGAATCACTATATATCATCAAATGACAAATAAATTTTTCTTCTGTTGTTAAATCCTTCGGGTCTAGAATTCGGAAGAATTCTTTCACTAATATTCTACCTTATATTTCGATTTTTTATTCTTTTTAGGTAGATTTCTAATAAATGAATCGATATCACCCCCTCCTTTCTCCAATAATTCAAGAACTTCGCTTTTATTATATCCTTTATCAAATCCTGATTTTATTAATTTATATTCTGGCTGGTGTAAAGACTTTCCAAAAACAAATAAATTATTATAATCTAACCACTTATCCATAAGTAACATTCTTAGTAGTAAATTCGTTTTACCGCATCCAGACTCACCAATAATTATAGCTCTACAGTTAGGAGATGGTAATAAGAAATGATGTTCTTGATTATTTTTGCTCTTCTCATCTTTCCACTGGATAGAAATGTTTTCCATTATTTATTATAGAGAAAAAATGATAATAAACTATATTTAGTATTAATAAGTTTTTCAAAGGGGGGCGTTTCGCCCCCCTTTGATTTTTATATAATATTTTTTAAAAAGTAAAAATTATATATATTAAAAAAAATAAAATAAAAATTGAATTGTTTAAAAATTTTTAATCAAAGGGGGGGGGCGAAACGCCCCCCCCCCCTTCATTCAAATTTAATTTTTCATATTCTATTTTATTTTCAATAGTTATATTTTTATCGTTGAATTTAAATATATTATTCTCTATATCTATTATATTATTAATTTTTATTAAAGACATCTTATGTTTTTTAACACTAAACAATATAAACCAGATTCGTTGATATAAATTGCAAATGGACGTAAATTTTTTTCGTTCCCCCCGTGAAACACGGGGGGAACGAAATTCAACTTATTATACTCTATTTTATCTTCATTTTCTACGTGTCTTTATAGCATCTCAGATTTTTTATACTCTAAGATATCGCATACGTCTTTTCCCTCAAACTATACGTTTTATATTCTATCGTATGTTCAATAGTTATATTTTTATCGTTGAATTTAAATATATTATTCTCTATATCTATTATATTATTAATTTTTATTAAATTCATCAAGTTATAAGTAAAAGAATAAACAATATAAACCAGATTCGTTTATATAAATTGTATTTGTTTGAAAGTTTTTTTCAAGGTCCCCGTGAAACACGGGGACCTTGAGGAAGTTTTAATGAAAATACTAAACAATATAAACCAGATTCGTTTATATAAATTGTATTTGTTTGAAAGTTTTTTTCAAGGTCCCCATGTTTCACGGGGACCTTGAGGAAGTTTTAATGAAAATACTAAACAATATAAACCTGATTCGTTTATATAAATTGTATTTGTTTGAAAGTTTTTTTCAAGGTCCCCGTGAAACACGGGGACCTTGAGGAAGTTTTAATGAAAATACTAAACAATATAAACCAGATTCGTTTATAAATAGTTCTGATTTTGTAAAGTATCTATCATATTTTATGGGGCGGCGGGGGTTTCGCCCCCCGTCAATTTTAATTTTCGATTTATATTTTATATTTTACAAAGGTTTTTATATGTATTGGTAGCGCTTCACTTACATTTCGAGTGTTTTAAAAAATATATTCGTTCTGTAATTTATTCAAAGAGGGTAGTGAAACGGGCCCCCTTGTTTATTTTTAAATTTTTATATTTTTCTTTTGAACATTAACGCATCCCACCAATTCTTATTTATTTTTTACGTTATAAGCCCCCCGTTTCAGGGGATATTTTGAGTAATAATTTTTTTACATTTATTTTCGTGAGCATTCTCATCCACCGCCTCAAGGCGGGCATTATATATATATTATTTTTGACCACATGACCTTGAGGCCATAGTGCGTAAATCTTTTATATGTATATTATAGTTTTTTTTAACTCTAACTTACAACTAACATGCGGGATTTCGGGTAATTTTTTGTATTTTCTAAAATTTATTGAAAAGATTTTTACAATAATATTGCAACAGCTTTTTTTAATCTTTCTGTTTCTGTCTTAAACCATAACTTAAAACTACTTACAACTAAAATGTTGGCGCCAACTATAATTCTATAATGTCCTAGAGCTAATGTGTTTATATTGTTTTCTAATATATATCGTTTATCATCATTTCTCGATAATGCTATTTTATTTACTTGTGTAGTATACAAATCATGTTTTTTACTTCGTATTAAATTTAGTTTCCTATATAGAGGTTCTTCCATAAATAATACTTTTTATAGTCATCAATGTTAATCGTTTGATTGATAACGCTTTTCTTTACTCCCTTAGCTTTTTTAATTTCTTTATTTTCTAATGTTTTATAAGCATATAATTTTGCTCTTAGTCCAA
>JABUQX010039893.1:32500-37360 GCA_015478945.1 Trachelipus rathkii | reverse complement strand
CTCTTTTATTACCCTATTCCTAATCCTCTCCCTTTTGCTAACCCCACAAACCCCGCTCTCAACCCCTTCATCTCAAACACTTCCAATTCTTCCTGGTCCTGGCATTCAACCCCCACGTTTTACACCCATACAACACCGCTGTGGTACGCAAAAATTTTTTCAACTACTTATCTTAACTTTCTGTGATAATCCCCCCCCTTTCCATAATTCTCTCAGAGCTACTCAAAGCGTCATTCTTCTTCCTACTCTATGTTCCATTCCTCCTTGATTCCCTCCCCTTACCCAAGTTCCATCCCTAAAGTATCTAAAGATCTGTTACTTCTTCCAATACTACACCCCTACTTTAACCTGCTGACCCCTCCCCCTCCTCCTTTCCCCTTCCTCACAAAACACTACACGTTTTACTCTTACTGGGTTTTATTGTTTTAAGCCCCTTTTTGTCTCACACATGCTCCTCAAAACTCCCCTCAACCAATATCTCAGCCCTTCTCCGCGTTCTTCCGCCACAAGGGCAGTATGTTTCGGTCCCGCAAACAGTATTCATGTTTCAGCTTCCCTTTCTAATCCTTCCCATTCACAATTTCCACCCCCTCCCCTCCCTCACCATTCCTTTGCAAACACTCTCCATAAACCAATTGAAAAGCCACGGCGACATTACACACCCCTGCTTCAATCCTCTCACCACCCCCAACATCTCACTCTCCCCTCCTAACACTTTCACACACATTCTACTATTCCTATAAAAGCCCTACCGAATATCTTTACCTAATTTGCCCCCACTCCATTTTCCTCCAGACACCCTCCACAATTCCCCCCTCTTCACTCTATGCATTGTTTCCCTCTTAAATCTAAAAAACACCCATGCACTTTCCCTTTCCTCTCTATACTTTTCTCCACACAAGCATCTTTAGTGTGAACACTTGGTCCACACACCCTTTTCCCTCCCTAAATCCTTCTTGTTCTTCCCCCATTCTTCCCTGCCGTTAAACCTCTCACCGCTTCTCAATCAGGTATTCTCCGAACATTTTCTACCACACTTAAAGGACTTATAACCTCTATATTCCCCACATTCCATCCTTCCCCCTTCCCTTATTAGCAGGGGACCAAACAACCAGTCCTCCCAATCCTGTGGTAACCTCACCCACCTCCTCCAACTTATATTTTAAATAACCTAATACAGCCCATTCCTCCCACCGCCTAATATACCTCCCTTTCTGCAAACATTTCCTTTCTCACACCATCCAAACCTGCGCAGACTTCCCTTTCTGTTTTCCTTTTATATTCACGGCCCTAAAATTTCTCCATTTTGTTTTCATCCCTCCCCCTCCCTTCCACCCATTTCTTCCGCAACCTCCACCTCTTCGCAAATCTTGTCCCTCCCCTCGCCCCAACCTACTTCATTCAATAATCCACTAAAATACTTCCCCCACCTCTTCCTCACCCTTTCCTCTCCTTCTATCCACTCCCCATCTCCTCCCTCAATATATATACTATATAAATATATAGTATATTATATATAATATAATATTATATTATATTATATATATAATATATATATATCATCATATTATATATATATTTATATATATACCCCCCTATATAGAAATATTATATATATATATATATATTATATTATATATTATAATATTATTATATATAATATTTGATATATATTATTATATTATATATAATATATATTATAATTATATATACCTAATATATATTGTATACAGTATATTGGAATTAATGGGTACAGAACCCACCAGCGGCTCACCCAGGAAAAGTGGCCCACAAGGTTGAATGAATCCACCATGGGTGGTCCGGGCTCCAATAATATTACTTTTAAATGTCAAAGAAAAGTTTGGATGGCAAAATGAAAAGTCAATCAAAATTAAATAAATCAAAGAATAAATAATAATCGCCAAAATATCAATAAATTAAATAAAATTCACCAAAGCTGAAAAAGGACAAAAACAATGTACCGACAGATAAAGGAAAGTTCTAAAGAGGTTGAGAGGGTTGAAATGAACAATATTAAAAGTTGAATAACCATCTTGAAAGAGACAGACTTGAATGCATTTTGGAGGAAGTATTCATCGAAGACCAACGAAACACATAATTGAAGAGGCGGAATGGAATGAAACAACAAGAACGGATCCGCCAATAGAAGGAAATTTAATGAGATGGAATTGAACCACTAAACCGAAAGGGAAGTTTGATGGAAACTGATACGACGTACCAGTAACTGGAAAACACCTGGACCAGACATGGTGCAGCAAAATATATGGCTAAAAAAAATTACAGTACTAAGAGAACCTTTAACAAAGTGCTTCAACAGAATTCTGAACGGAACAGCTGAAATACCTGAGTGGATGACCAAAGGAGAAACAGTCCTTATTCCTAAAACAGGGGAAACGCAAAACCTAGGGAAATATAGACCAATTACTTGTCTACCAACTATATACAAAATATTAACAGCAGTTATTACAGAAAGAATATACAAACATACAATAGAAAATTATATAATAGCAGAAGAACAAAAAGGATGCAGTAAGGGAAGCCACGGGACAAAAGATCAATTATTAATAAATAAAATGAATTTCCTAGAAAGACAGTAGGCCAAAGACGAGAAGAAACTTAAGCATGACTTGGATGACTATTAAGGAAAGCTTATGATAGATGTTACAGAGCATCATGGACAAAGAGGTTAATTAAAAATCTATAACATACCAATAAGATTAAGAGAGTTTATGGGAAAAAGTTATGCTTAAAAATATTGGAAGATCACATATTAAACTAACATCAACGAAAATCGGACGATACAAATAAATAATGTAAAATAAGGAAAAGGGAATATTCCAAGGGATTTTCTGATATCCCCGGTGCTGTTCTGTACTCATGAACCACTTGAGTTCACTTGTAAATAACTTGCATAGTGGGTATTAGAATAGGATCAAAGAAATGAAAGAAGGGGGAAAAAAACCATCTCGCTTTATTTTTACAGGATGATACGTTAAAAACTTATACTCCCCAACAAACAACAAACAATTTGAACAGATTGAGCGGTAGTTAAGAAGTTTTACGAATTGATGTACAAATGGATGTTCACGGACTGGAAATAAATGCGCGTTTTCTGGAGTTGAGAAGGGAAAAAGAATATGATGTCTGGAAAATATCAGAGATAAACGACGAAAATCATATAGTTACACAACTAGACCAGGGAAGGCCACTTATAAGATTATCTCGGGAAGAAGAAACATAGTGAAAAAATAGAACATAAGAAAATGAAGGAAAAACTGATGAAGGAATATGAGAAGAGACTGAAACTAATATTAAAATCTGAATTGAAAAGCAAATTCAAGGTCGAAGCAATAAGAACACTGGCAGTACCAGTACTGTCGTATGGATTCGGAATAATTGATTGGTTCCAAGAAGATTTAAATAAACTAGATATTAAAACGAGAAAAATGCTCCACGCCCATAAATTGATATATAAGAACCAATGCCTGGCAAGAATGTATGTCCCCAGGGATCAAGGTGGAATGGGACTTAAGGAAATAGAATGCCAGTTATATAGAGACAGGAAGTGATACGGTATAACAACCTATACTTGAAGAAAGTGAAGTAAATCATCGAGCAATGAGTGAAGGGAGCACGAAACCAGGGAAAGCGAATGAGAACACGCATTAACAGCCAAAAAAAGAGATTACCTACGGAAGTATGATATCCCTAACGATGATCCAACAACAGAAGGAATGACAAAGAAGGAAAAGATGAAACACCTAAGAAATGAACACAGAAAAGCAAGAAGGAAAAAACATGAAAATAATTGGAAGGAACATGCATTTGCAAAGGAATACAAAAATATTATAGAACAAGTGTATATAGATAAAGAAAAATCGATAGAAGCAGTATGCAGGGGTAATCTAAGAAAAGAAGATGAAAGAACAATTGTAGGGGCACAGGACTTAGCATTACGAACCAATTGGTTCAAGAGAGAGATAGAGAAAGAGAATATATCCAACAAATGCCGAATGTGTAAAGTATCTCCGGAAACAGTTAGCCATATATTATCAAGCTGTGACACACTTCTCCATCGCCAGCAATACACCGAAAGACATAATACAATATGCAAACTAATCCATTTTAGAATTTGTGAAAAATACAAAATACCAATAGAAGCATCCAAATATTGGGAACACAACCCAAACGCAATAGAAGAAAATAACCACGCGCTAATACTATACGACTATAGCATTCCCACAGATGTACCTATAGCACATAACAGACCGGATATTGTAGTAAAAGATAAAAGAGAAAGAAAGGCATATATCATAGAGATAGGTATACCATGGGACGGCAGAGTATCAGCATATGAAAGGGAAAAGGAAATTAAATACCAAAGACTGAAATATTCATTACAAGGAATGTGGAATGACATAGATAGAGCAGAGGTTATTCCTTTGGTAATTGGAAGTATGGGAGTGATTAAAAAAAGCCTAAAACAATACATTGACAGACTACCGGTGGAAGTAACTACGTTGGAAATGAGCTCCATTATAATAAGACAGAGCGCCAGAATACTGAGAATGGTTCTTGGTTGTTAAAGAACCTGCCGGGACAACCATATGCGCTTAGGCCCGAGGTTCGGGCCTGCGCATGAAGTGGTAACCCTTAAGAAAGGTGAATTTAAAAAACAAACAAAAAAATTCAATTCTTGAGATACAAGAAAATAGAGTCACTGCTAAAGTAGGTAGGTTATAAACCATAAAGTAGGAAAATGACGACGGACGAATTGGGGACGATCAATGAAGATATGGCAATCAGATTGAGGGGTATGGAGACGGCAAAATTTGACAT
>JABUQX010039893.1:0-30000 GCA_015478945.1 Trachelipus rathkii | reverse complement strand
AAGTAGTAAGCCACCTCATAACTGCGAGTTCAATTCGTTCCGAAAGTTAACTCATTTTAAGAAACAATTTTCTCCATTTAAATTGAAATGCAATTAACCCGTTTCAGCCACCAATAATGTATAATTAATCCACCCAAATTTCATTTTAAGTACAGTATTTTTAAATAACAAAATGAGCAGTTAGAAAGAACAAAACAATTATAAAAACATTATGCAGTACTGTAAAAGATAAAGCAAAAAAATAACCAGGTTTTAATGTAATTTACCTTGAAACTGAGACGATCTGAGTGTGAGGGAGACGGTGGATCCGGGAGAAGGAGGATTACTGCTTGGAAGGAGATTCTCCTTCCATTAAAACGTCAGGCATATTTTTCTGCGTTTTCTCTTTCACACTGTCGAATTTAATCTAGGCCTTTTGCCTGGTAAACTTTGCTCACCCTTTGCATGTCGTGTTTTTCAGAAACCTGTCAAGCGAAATTTGCTTTGTACGGCATTAAAAAAAAAAAAAAAATTAAAGTTCACCTTACCGTTATCGTTAAGCAACGCAGGCACAAGATCTGAATTTAATTTATCCGGGCGATGTTTTTTTGCGATATCAGACAGTTCTTGCCACTTCGATAATATTTCTCTCAATTTTGAGGACGGCAGCGCCACCTCCGATGTTCCTGCTTCCACCTCCGATACAATTTCCCTTACCGCGAACAAATGATGGGGCCCCTGAAGCAGCAGAATCTCTTCTGTCGTCAGTTCTTCTCAGTGGCTCTCGACGAGTTCATTGACGTCGGCATTGCCCACCTTCAGCCCAATGGATTTACTAGGAAATAAGATCTCTTCCACAACAGGCGTTTCAGTTTAAAATCCCTCGAAACTTAGTCGGAAAAGTCTTCAGGGCATGATCCAATATTTTAGATTTTGGGACCCCATTTTAGCCCCCACCTAAAAATGACATCAAATTCGAGAATTATCAGCCGCACTCTTGACCTATAAACACAAAACTGTAGCTTTTTTTTTGACCTCTAAAACGTTGTTTTCCGGGGTTTTTCTGTGTCTGTAGGCATTCTTTTAAAAATTTCAATTTTTCAAAACCCATGTTTTTGACATTTTTCGTATCAACTTCCAGATTTTTTGGAAATGACTTCAAAACGAATATGCATTAGATTGCGGCCATACCTTACAAAATTAGATTTACATTTTTCGATTTTGAGTTTGTGCTCACGTTGTCCCATTTCCAAACCTATTTTTTAGAGATTTTGAAATGCAAACATTGCGATAATTTTTCCTTTGCAGGCGAAGGAATGAAATTTTCAGGGACATACTGTAGTCAGGAAGAGCAATTTTTTACTCGCTTGTAATTATCATTTGTATATCGCATTCAGTTTTGGATTTCATATCCTGTGGAACAAATTTTTAAAAAAAAATGTTTCTAAAATTTAAACAAAAATTTTTTGAGTATACAAAAAAATTATTTCAAGTAAAACTTGATACTCGCCCGACTATACAACCCTGAAAATTTGATGTTAATCGGATGAGTAGAAAAAAAAAATATCTTAAATATTATTTTAAAAATAATTTATAAATTTTGAAAAGGATTTTCTTTACCTTGCTCAAAACACGAATTCAAATTTCAGATCTTAAATAAGGTTGGGACGAGATACCCTTTTTTACTTAAATAAATTTTTTGTATATATTATAAAGAAATTTTAAAAAAATTTTCCAAAATTTTTTTTTCTGAACAATTTTTCCAGAACAAATCCAAAACTACATTATATACAAATTATCTACTTAAAAAATGTGCCTCTCCCCGAATACATATGCCCTGAATTCATTCACTGCCCCGAACAGGAAAAAAATATATCGCAATTTTTCATTCAAAATCCAAAAAAAAGCTGGTTTGGAACTGAGCACAGACAGAACTCAAAAAATCGAAATGTAATACTTATTGTATGTAATTGACCAATCTATGAATTTCAAGTTTGAAGTCATTCGAAAAAATTCTGGAAGTTGATACGAAAAATGTAAAACATGGGTTTTAAAAATTGAAAATTTTTGAAAAGACACTGAATACGACACAGAAAAACCCCGGAAAACAACGTTTTAGAGCGCCAAAAAAGCTACAGTTTCGTGTTTATAGGGTCAAAATCGGCTATAATTTCCGGAATTATGTCCATTTTTACGGTGGGGTGAAACTGCGCAGCCCCAGCCAAATATGTTCATCCCCTTCAGGTCACACCTTCCTCCAAGCCGAATTCAGGGTACTCTGGTGACCCCTGCCACGCCACAAGGTGCAATGGATTTTCAAACCAGTTGCATACTAAAGTTATCGATCCAGGAAATCGCGCAGAACAGTTGGTATCTGTGACTTCGAGACCACCGACAAACACAGCAAGAAATTCCGCTCGTCGTAAGAGTCAAAATTTCTGTCGTGCCGGCTCGTAGTATGAAAAATTCATAGAAAAGTATACATCGTTAGAGGCTACTCAATAATATATATATATATATATATATATATACTATTAATATAATATATATATATATATATATATATATAATTATATATATTATATGTATATATATATATATATTATATAATTATATATATATATATATAGTATATATATATATATATAGATATATATCAGTAGTGTTGGACCGAAACTACCGGATTTTGCGACCACACCGCTCCGCACCGCTCCGTACCGGGAGGTCAGTTGCACCAGCACCGCACCGCACCGCACCGCACCGACAAGCACGTCTCTTTTTTGCAAGCTCCACCGCACTCGCACCGAGAAACGAACCACCCAGCGCACCGCACGCACCGCACCGCACCGCACGCCACCCCAAAATTTGCGTACCACGCACCGCACCGATAAGTATACTATATATAATATATATATATTATATATATATATGATTATATTATATATTATTATATAATATATATGTAAATATATATATATATATAGTATAGTAAATGTATAATATATAATATATTATCAAAATGGGGGGGGGGGCGCGGCCTATTTGGGTTAGCGGAAGTTCGGCACACGCCTACTGGCCTTAGTGAAACCCAAAAAAAATCATTAAAACGTCATCATATTATTGATATATATAATATATATATATATATCGTATATCATAATATATATATATATATATATATATATATATAATACCTATATATATATGATTTAGACCAGGAAGGCTCACTGATAAGCCGCCGACTTAAATTCTACCTCGATTCCTTGTTTTTAATATTAGTGATTGGCTGGCAACGCTATTTCTCTGAAGTCAAAAAAGTATAGTTCCTTTTCCTATATAGCTAGGCGAACTTCCGTATTTGGCGACATGACTCAATAACAGTAACTTTTTTTAAACGATGCTCATCGCTTGTGATAATTAAAATATTATGATACTGATCATATTAATCATAATATAATTAACTAATAATTAAATTTTTGTACACGTTGATCAATCTCTTATAATCCTCTATTTAATTCATATTTCATAATAGAATCATTGGACTAATTCGTTCCAACACAGAGTCGGCCATAACCTCCTTGAGTCAGACTCCTTCTAGGCTAGTAGCTAATTTACCTCGCAGACCAAGTAGTTTTATTTATGTTAATTATGTAAATGGCTTTCTGCGTTGGATTGGAGTCAAGTAATTATAAAGCTTTTTATATTATTTATTAAATATTAATTTATAATTATTTTGTGTGCTTTTAATAAAATTGAGCTCTTAGTTTTTTAAATACGGGTATATTGAATTCGTTTTCGATTTAAGTTTCATTAAAAACTAATTTTTCCTGAGTGTCTAGTATATAATATAATAATATATATATCTATATTATATATACTATTTATTTATATATATATATATTATATATATATTATATAATATATATATATATACTAATATATATATATAATTTTTACCAAAGATCTATTTATATATAGAATATATACTATATATATTAGATATATATTATAGTATATAGTATAGTATTTATATAATATATATATATATTATATATATATTATATATATATATATATATATAAATATATAGTATATATATGAATATATATATTAATGTATATTATTATTATCATATATATTAATTATATATATTATATATAATACATATATATTATAATATATATATATTAATATATAATATATATATATATATATATATAACTAATATATTATATATATAGTAATACATATATATATATTTATATATAAATATATAATATAATATAATCTATATATATAGATAATATATATATATATATAATATATATATAATATATTATTATTTATATATCAATAATATATACTATACTATATATATATATATATATAATATATATATATATAGTATAATATATATTATATATATATATATAATATATAATAATATATATATATATATATATATATATATATATATATAATATCATATATAATATATATATTAGTATATTATATATATATATATAGATATTATGTAAACCTACCTATTAATGTTTACAAATTTATTATATAGTATATATATATTATAATATATATATATATATATATATATACTATAATCATATATATATATATTATATATAATATATATATATATTATATATAATATAGAGCGGATCGTGCCTGTTGCAGCGTTTGCGCAACCCCATTATTATTACAACTAGCAAACTAGTGTGCAACACTATTTATATTTCTTACTCCTTTATTTTAATAGGATCTTAAATATTAAAGAAATAAATTGCATTTTATACAATAACACTCCAATGGATCTTATATTTAATGGGAGAAAACCGCTCATAAAATCTTTGTTAGTCAAATATGTCACACAAAATGATTGTGCAGACACTTTACAACAATGCCCTATACATTGTGAGAAGGAAATGTGCGTGAAAATATGACCGCTGGATCGCTTATATACCACCAACATGTGGTTGCAGATCATGAACAACCGCTTTGTTTTCTTTAAAAATTCAATTCTGTTAAATACGAAAACATTTGAAAAAATTTAAGCTCCGTGCTGTTAAAAATCTTTCGATCTCGTTCGAACGAAGCATTTTTCACTTGTTCAAAATGTTGTTGAAAGTTTACTAACTATTTAGTTTTTCTTTTGCAACTTGAAGATGTAAGAGTACAGCTTGTTTTAACTCTTGCTTTTATTTGTAAGGTTTAAGAAAACATGTAAAAAAAAATTATAGAATAATAGCATTTAAAATAATTTTATTAAATTTTTTTTAATCTGAAATGGCGAGAAATAAAGTTACGCTATATTTCTATTATAGCATATATAATTATTAAAAATAAAAAGTCGTTATAACCATACAGATGACAACCATCGGGAAGCTGACAGTGTTCTATACTTTTTAAAAAGGCATAGACTTTTGTAGAGAGAAATACAACTATGGATTTTAATCGAAGTTATTGAAAATTTTGCTCATTCCAAAGAACGGCGAGCCATTTTCTTCTTTAAAATTAAAACGAAACTGATCAGATGTCCAAGTTATTTCACTACTTACTAAAGTTTAAGGAACAAAATTAAGAAAATCTAAATATTTTACGGCAAAATATAAGATTGTGATGGTAAAAATTTTGCGTTAGAGTCGCTTGGGTTGAATCGTGGAGTCGTTCTCTCTCTCTCTCTCTCTTCTCTCTGCTCTCTCTCTCTCTCATCTCTCTCTCGTATATGATATATATATATATATATATTAATATATATATATAATTACTATATATATATATATTAATTATATATATATATAGATATATATATATATACTTAATATATTAGTATAATATAAATATATTACTATATATATAGTAATAATATATATAATATATATATATATTAATATATAATATATATATAGTTAATCCCTCACTAAATTTCAATTTCAGTAGTTTATCTATTAATTTTCGTTTTAAGTTAGTTAAGTAGGTAGCGTAACCATAATGTAACCTAACTTAACCTAACAACGTAACCTAACCTTACCTAAAACAAAAATTAAAGAAAAAAACCTGAAACGAATTAAGTGATTATATAATATTAGTATAAATATATATATTATATTATATATATATAATTTATATACTATAATATACATATATATATATATATATATATATATAATTATATTCTAAGCATTAATATAATATATAATGAGCTCTCGGTGGAGCAGTGCGGGCTAGAGTCGGTGCCGTTCGCACGCCTTTTAAGGTCGTGATAATCCGGTCATCGTCCAAGAGGAATTTGTACTTTCGGACTATAACCAGACGGACACGAAAAATGACCGTTCTGTAGGAGATTTTTCTGTAATTCATTACAGTTTAGCCGGCATAGAGTATTTAACACTAATCTCAAACTCACCTCCACTCAATCCATAGCCAACACATACAACCGAACAATCTATTATTAACATAACAGACACCTACATTCCTATTAGCCTCACGCACCAGTAGGTCTGTGAGTCCAGCGCCAGCCATGCCACCGATGGGCTGGGAATCTTGCTTGGTCTACAGACTGAGGCCTGGGGCGGTTACTATCGACCCTGATAACTGTGAACTTTCCACTTTGTATGGGCCCACTGGTCGGGAAAAAACATAAAATAGTAACCTTTCCCCGATTGTCATATGTTAAAATAATATAAATAATATAGTATATATATATATATATAATATATATATATATATATACATATATATAATATTATATATATATATATATATAATATATTAATATAATATAATATATATATAATATATATAGAAGAGAAAAGAGAGAGAGAGATGGAAGAGAGGAGAAGAGAGAGAGAGGAGAGAGAGAGAGAGAGAGAGAGAAGAGAGAGACTCGCACGCACTGAACACTCGTACGTACTGACTCCACGATTCGACCCAAGCGACTCTAACGAAAGCAAAAATTCTTATACTGATCCAATCTTAATAGTTGCCATTATTTGACTATATATATATTTATATAGTAATATAATTTATATAATACTATATATAATATATATAGATATATATATATATATCATTAATAATATCATTATATATATACTAATTGTGTGTGTGAAAATGTCCAGATAGCAACCATCAATTAAATTGTACGACGAACCCCCCCCCCTTTATTGGATTAATATATATATAATATATATATTATATAAATAATATATATATATAATATATATATATTATATATTAATCTATATATATATGTATATATATATATATATATATATTAATGATAGAAGTAGCGCTCCTGAAGCAAGTGAGAATTACCCACCATGGCAATAGTATGGATTAGAGTACATCCCATGGCACCCCAGTACCCAATTGTTCTCCCCTTTTGCGCTCATATCCACTTCTTCTTACATTGGAGTAAGCTCCCCTTTATCACACACCATAAATACATTACACAATACTTACTCTCTTAAAAAAAATGACATAAAATGACATCCACGCGATTAGTCGGAAGAAGCGTATAGGGTTGGACTCCTCATATCCCCATGAGCCATTGACGGCCTCCGTGATGGTTGTGCCGTCACGAAATTACCAGCCTGTGTTGATCTGTACGCGTCCTCCTTTGTCTTCATAAATTTCTTGCAACCTCGTCGGGTTTTAAAAATCTAATTTTCATTTTCTTGAACCACAACCTCTCCTCCTCTAAACCTAATCTCCATGGAGGTGTGGACCTCATGATCATTACCTTCAACTAAGCCTAGAAACCTTGGTTTACTCTGCTTGTTCTCGTGCTAGTAGCCACAGGAACGCTACTTAGGAATTCTGGTCATTTCAAATTCCAGAAACCATGGCAACTTATACACATCCCAAAATCGGGAAAAAACATATTCTCCATAACAACTAAAAAAAATTCTTTTACAGTAGAAAATGAACAACTTACTGGTTCCTTTTCCTCATGTCCTTCTGACATTTTTCCAAAAAATGTTAATTCTTAGCTTTGTTCTTTCTCTTGCCACTTCTTTATGTGATTTTCGTCAGCATAACGCCGATTAATCTTCAACTAAAGCTGAACTCTTTGCTCAAACTTTTTCTTCTATTCACCTTAGCGATTCCAAGTGCATTTCTCTTCTCCACCCTCCCTCCCAGCATATTTATGCAATATTATAATTTCTTCAAAAGTGTTTTTCTGCTTTTTCAGAGCTTAACAATAAGAAAGCGTACGGTTCTGATGCTATTCTCCATAGTTCTTTTAAACTTGTGCTTCAAGCTTGCATTCTGCCTTGTTAAATTATTCCGTCTCTGCCAATCTCAACCCTCCAGCCATCGCCAAATCTCTCTAGCTTCTGTTATTTATATAGTTTTCGGAATCTATCCTAGCAAGAAAATTTGAAGACATCTCAATTTTTCAAATCTTATCTCTGATTCCGAGACGGCTTTCTAAAAGCGCCTCTGCGACTCTTCTTCTCAAGTTTTTTATTTTGATACTCTTTCCTTCGTATTTGTGTGAAATGCCACTGCTCATCCTTCAAATCTGATTAAATAGTGTGCACTCATAGTTATGTTTCATCCCTTACACTCTTTCTAATTTTCATTAAAAGACCTCTCTCTATTACATCATCCCATATCCACTCCCATGCTGACGACTTCACCCTTTATTACCCCCCTCATTTTGATAAACGTCATTTTCAACAACAATTATCTCACGCTAAGAGGGCATCCTCGGATCAAATAGCATCTGATCTTTCTCGAATTTTTTTGGGGCATTGAGATCAAGGTTGCTTTCAATTCCTCATCTTAACTCCACATAATATTTCACACAGCTATAACATCTCTTGGAAAACACATAACTCAAACCTTCGTCTTTTCTTTTCTTTTTAAAAAAAATGCTCTGGTGTTATTTTCTCGTGACTCTTAATTGCAAGGTTACTATTGCTTCTCTTTTTAAACAAACTTCTAAAGCAGGGGTGGCCAACCTTTTGCATACCATACGCCAAATTTTTTCACAGAGGAGTTCAGATGCCCCATGTATATATAATAATTAATATCTATATATATAATATATATATATTATAAAATTATATATATATAATATTATATAATTATATATATATAATATAGATATATATATAGATAATAGTATATATAATATATATATATATATATTATTATATATAAAGAAATCACAGAATATATGATTTCTCTATTAATTATGTTTTTAGAATTCTTGACTTAAAAAATACGGCACTAATTCTACTATGAAACTTATAAAAAATAAAAAGCATATCAATTTAAGAAATTGATAGAAACACTGGCCTCACTATCACTATAAACAAAAATTTCAAACTAGCATGTCATTGACGATATTTTATATACCAGATAATTTAAAAATCATGTTTCCAAAAGGGTTTGGCGTGGAAAATATATCTGATATGGAGATCGC
Organism: Trachelipus rathkii; assembly: GCA_015478945.1. NCBI lineage: Eukaryota > Metazoa > Arthropoda > Malacostraca > Isopoda > Trachelipodidae > Trachelipus > Trachelipus rathkii. The sequence continues at coordinate 20,567 of JABUQX010039893.1, read as the reverse complement.
ACGCTACAAAAAAATGCATAAAAATTACGATATTGTTAAAGAATCTCGAAAGAAGACTTCAGTTTTAACCAAATTTCTGGAAATACAAGGGAATTTTTAGTTATCATTAAATAAATTCGTAATACAATAGCTGACGTAGCCAGTTAAAAATACAATCTCCCAGAAAGTAGCCCGTAGCAAGTGCGCCACTTATATCATCCAAATGCGCCACTTTGGCGCATGGCGCCAAGGTTGCCACCCTGCTAAAGGTTGGGTGTTTGTTTTGAGGCGCATTCAGAATTCTTGACGCCCACCTTAGTTGTTGATCCTTTATAGGGGGTTGCGTTTGCTCCAGTCAGAGTATCCTCCTCACCTTCATCTGGAACTGATTCCACTCACACTCCTCCTTTCAAATGGTGAGTCTAGGATTTTCGTCTTATCAATCGAATTGTTGCGTCACTCAATAATTCTCCTATTATAGCAGACACTGCTCTTCTGAACTCTTCATCACAACTTCCTCCATTGAAAAGGTTCTCTGTGACACACCTTTCTACCACAGTCTCATTTCTACAATGCACTCTCTTGACCTAGACAACAGCTATGCTCAATTCTTACATGTACTGCACTTAAAGTCTGAAGACACTTCCCGTTATCTATTTCCAAAACTACCTGTAAAGACCTAACATGCCAAGTATTAGCACCGTACGATATCTCTAATTTTGTAATCCAAGAAAAGACTAAAATTGTTTGTAACTCTACATTCCAAGTTACTATTTTTTTTAGAAGTGTAAAAAATATACACCCACACACACACCACACACACCACACATATACATATATATAATAACTATATATATTTATAGTAGATATATATATATATATATATATATATATATCTATTATAATATATTATATTATATATATTATATATATATAGACTTAAAATTAGCTGCATGTTTTTGAAATATTCGCATTGACTTTCGCATTCGAAAATATTAAAAATAAAAATAATTTATTTGCATTCGCACTCGGAAACTTGGAATGCGATTAGAAATATCCTCTGATGAACTTGTTACACAAGTTAGCAACTATTTGTCCGAGAAAATTGATTGAAATGAGTTGACTATGCTGTCTGAAGTGAGTGATAGTAATTTGAAGGTCGCAAACCGAAATCTAGCACTATTAAATAATTTGATCACTTCGATTTGAGTGTATATTCGCTCGAAATCAACTGTTGAAACAATTTCCGCAATGGCATCCTTATCCAGTTGGTTTGGGTTACTTCGTATATTGTTTCCACCAGACACGCAAACAGTTACAGTTGCAATTCGTATAATTATTCTCGGACAGGATGAATGACATCGGCGTATAAGAACTACTCTAAGCGACAAACACAAGGAAAAATGTAGAAAGAAAATGAGTAAAAGGGTAAAGGATTCCAATCCCAGCTTTAAGAAAGAACGAAGCACATTACTCTTGAAACTAATATTAAAATACAAATATATGGAACAATGAAACGAAATCATAAAGGAAGGATATAGTAAATTTACAGAAATTTATGGAAATGGATGATCTTCTGTTTCGTCCCTTTGAAATTCTTGGTTTTGTACAGGTAGCAAAAGTATCGGTCTCTTTTCAACACACTACTCAAGGAAATACTACAACGATATTTTTGAAGAAAATGTCTCATAGGGTTAAAACTAAAGTTTCAGAACTAATAACTTCTATCAAGATAATCATCCACAGTGCTTTCTCCAATCGACGAATCGTTAGATTCTCAATCAGGAGTTCTTTGTTTCCTCTGATTAGTCATGCCATTGACATTATTTCAAAGCCCAAATTTTGTGTCGTGCTCTGGACCTCTCACTGATCGTACAGATAAATATCCGAGTGACGTATTTAATGGAATGTGCCGAAATGGAAACTATCTCCAGATGATGTTTACAAAATGTGCATTGCGCGAGCTGCGTGCAAATTAGAGAAAATTCTTTTCTTTCTTGAGTGAACAAGACCAAACTTCCGCTCGGTCATAAACTTTAAAAAATGTCCTGTGACATCTCAAACAAAGTCAGCGAGAGTTTCTCAAAATACTGGTCATTCGTCATACTTTACTCATTTCGACCCACGCTCAGTAAAAACTAAATAAAATGATGAAGACTATTAAAGTTCACTAATTTCAGTAATACATGACGTTACTCTGAATTTATGTTAAGGTTGCAAAACTTTATGAATCTCTCTGCCAGTATGGCCGCTCTGATGATAAAATAAAGTCTTCGCATTCAGACATTCTATTTAACCAATGTAATCATTGTTACTCCAATTCATTAAAAATATCATTATGGATAATTCACTGCGCCAACAAAATTTTGCGGCAAAACATTTAAAGGTCATTTTATATGTAACTTGTTGCCCTGATTTCGAATATGACCTCCGTTTTCCTAGATTAGCTCTATTTTTGAGATACAGGTGGTCACAAAAATACATTATAACAACAATTTATGTTAGTTTTACGTATTCATACAAAAAAAAAACACCGACAATAGCTATATACCAAATTGTTAATGAGTAAGTAACTTAAAAATGCTAATAGTCAAAACATTCAATTCAGTACAATAAAATCACAATTAATGCAATTACAAATCGCTCGCTAATGATTGTTTCTGTGTGCAAATGTGGACAATCACCGTTGAAGGCTTCCAACCAATAGTCTGCCATCATGTGTGATATCCCATCTTCCTTGGTAATCTTTCTTCATACCCTTGATTCTTGATGAACCTCTCCCTTTTCCTCACATATAAACATCCTAGATTATCCGGAAACCGATCTATGTGACTATGTAGAAAGTGAATTATGCTCATATTAGCATTCAAATTTTGGAAGTCTGAAAGCATTTTTCTTACACCTCCAACTTAGTTGGCGATTTATGGTTGCCCAAAAATTTCGAACAACCAAGACAAAACTTTTCCAGGAAGCTTCAATATCAGTATTTATTTATGACATTTCATCCTTGATACTTGGACGAATTTGAGGGCACGCTAAAGAATCCAGCTCTTTGATTCTCATTACTCTAACCTGGAAAAAATCTGCAAATATATTTTGAATTCCCCATCTTTGTCTAGGGCCCTAACAAATTGCTTCATCAGTCTTAGTTGTTGAGTGGTGGGAAAATAATTTTCCCTTCATACATGGTTCGTTGATATTTGATGCACCCACAGTCATATTTTCCCTAGCGGGCCATACAACTTTTCCACAGTGTCATTCTTTTAGGCCTACTATCCCACAAGCATATGAAACAAGGTACTTATTATATCCGCTTTGCTGCCCAAGTAAGATGTTGACCATCTTTCAAAATCAACGCATTATAGAGGACCCACTGGTGCTTCATGATATTCCTGAGCTTCCGCAAAATCATGTCTTCATATTTCATATTCCTCGTTCAGTTTTGTGAGTGACCTATTGAATCGATGCATATACTATTGCCATGTACAATAAAAACCACTTCAAGACTTCTCGGTTGAACTATCCATAAGACAATCGCCAGATCTTCCTACGTCCAGTATTTAGGACCCAATTGCAGTAGAGCTCAAGGATGTTCCTACAGTTTATTGTTAAAACTTCTTTATGTCTTTTTTTTTCTTTTTTTCTTTTTCAACTTGGGAAATATGGAGGTGTTAGTATTTTACATTGTCCGAAAAAAAGTTATTTTACATTCGCCCTTGAGACAGTTCTTTTCAACTTAGTCTAGATGCTATAAGCTCAGAATCTTGCTTGAAGAGACTTAACTCTCGTACAAAATCATTGATCTCTTCCTGGAAGAACTGTTGCTGTGTAGAAGACGTTCTTCATATTCACTACCACTTTCTGCACGTGTGCTCACAAATCCTGAATATCTTCGTCATCAGACTAATGCTAAGGCTGGGGGTTAGTGAACATAGATTGAAATCGTCCGAAGTGTGTACGGTGCCTTCGCTGATCGAATACCGGATACTCAAAATTACGTTTCTTGTAACGATGTACACATTAACAACAAAAATAACAACAACTGTGTGGTGATTCTTTGGCTCCCGGCCATACCATAGCACCACCAAATTTTAAACCTTTTCTTCGTCCATTTTTCCATTGACGTAGATTTTCGACAACCAGTTTTACCAGACCATATGGGGAGCCCAAGACTTATCTGGGTCTCCGAGTTTCATTCCAAAGTATTCAATTATGTTGCTTCCAAATTTAAGTATACTTCTTCTTTGGTTTTCCTGCCAATATTCACTAAAGGATGCAGCAGGAAATAGCAATTGGTTATTCAAACGGCTCTTCGTAGTATCATAGTCTTCTGAAAATACGAAAAAATAAAGTATATATAAGGTAAGCCCCTTAAAAAGAAAATAAAACGATATTACTGAAAATATGCTTAAAAAAGATATTTGTTATAGAACGTAAAAATCTGGAACACCCCTGTATCTCAACGAACAGAGCCAATTCTATGGGCAAACACTAACGTGTACATTATGAAATCAGCAACACCCGATAACTATAAAATCGAAAAATATCCTTGGCGCAATAAAAAAAATATTTGTTGCCGTGTAATCGCAGGCACTTATTTGTCATCCTCGTAACAACTCTGATAGAGAGTATAATATCCTCAGACCAATGCAGTCAAGGAAGAAAATTGATGAGAGAGACATATTGAGATCTTCCTCTAAATTTATGGTTTGGTTACACGGACGCACACTTTTTTTAGTCAATGTACAGAGACCCGAACGACCCACAAAGAAGCGGCCACACTTGGTTAAATAATCAACTCCATGGGTGGTCCTGCAATATACATTATTTTAAATGTCAGGAAAATTTGAATGCGATCTGGTATTTAAGCGGAGCATTGAAACTAATAATTATATCCTTACACCTATAACTGTCCTAATTGCGAGAGTAGAGCGAGAAGAATATGTGTATAAGAATATTCACTTTTGGAAACAAGAAAAATAGAGGTTACTGTAAATTGGGAAGATTCAGATAAGATATGAGATAATCTTTTAAGAAGGTGTTATGGATCATAAAATAGGGAAATGACGATGGCGAATGGGTTCCAGTTGAGAGCAATCAATGAAGATATAACGAAACTGATTTGCGAGGCATATGAAGACAGCAAAATTTTCAGATGGGAGAGTCTTTGTACAAATGACTGCTAGTGACTACTGTGTTAGCCAATATTAGGCGTACAATATCACCTCGGTAAGCGCTTTCATTTGTGGGAGGAAGACACTCACAATTGCTCCGGGCTTTATATTTCCCTTATAAGCCTGTTGGAGAGCAGATGAGCAATCAGTTGATGGGACGATGTGCCTTGTCGAATGGCATCCAGAAGGTACTTAGAACAGCTCCTGCAGAAGGGAGTTATTTTGGCCTCTCTTAAAGCAACACCCTTTTCCAGTTATTTTTCTTTATAATATAGAAAGATTTTTTTTATTAAGATGTCTTATGTAGTACATTCTATATCAGAGGATATATTCCTTGCAGAATAAGGTTTCAGCGCCTTGGACGCGAGCTGAGAGAACTGAATAATTACATAAGAATGTCTTGGTTAAGGATAGAATTCGAAGAACAGGGCAACATTATAGCCATATTCTGCCATAAGAATTGAAGAAGGGGGCTAAGGTATGGAAGAGGTTGCATTCAGATGCTCCATTACTTGTCTGTTTTGGAGGATTCAGTAAAACCAACTGGAGTAAATTCACGTGAACTGATCGGAATGGAGCAGAATGAAAGCCTTCTAACTCTAAAGAAAAAATATATATATCTTGGAGAATATACATAAGAAATAGTCTATTGTATTTTTATATATATATATATATATATATATATATATAATATTATATAGTAATATATAAATTATATATATATATATATTTATATATTAATATATATTATATAGTATATATATTAAATATATATATATACATATATAATTTATATATATATATATAATATTGATATATATAATATAAATACTTATATATATATATATATATATATATAATATATAATATATTATATTATATATATAAATATATATAATACTATATATATATAAAATAAATATATAGTATATATAGTATATATATATATATATATAATATATATATATATATATATATATATATATACATAATATATATATATATAATAATTTATATATATAATATATTATATATTATATATATATATATATATACTATATATTAGATATATATAGATATATATATCATATATATATATATATATTATTATATATATAATATAATATAATATATATAACTATATTAATATATAATAATATATATAATATATAATATTATATATATATTATATATATAAAATGCTTTTCTATTGTGTCAACAAGACCAAATTTTGTGTCACGCAATGTGGCGTTAACATTTTCAAAAAAGTTTAAGTGACATCGATCTATGATTAAAGTCATTATTTAAATTATTCGATACTTATTACATTGGATTTTAAAATAAAGTTCCGGTTAAAATATTCTATTTTTATTTTCTTGATTATTACATGTCATAAAATACATAAGGGTATGTTTTTTAACAATCATGATAATATAAATATAGATATATATAATATTATAAATATTATATAATATATAATATACTTATATTATATATATTATATATATATTATATTATATAATATATATATAATATAAATATATATATATATATTTTTTGTTGTTTTTATAGTAATCTATATGCTAATCAAATGTAACATCCTCATCCGCTCATTCCGCATCGCAATCACCGCTTTTCCTGCGAATTTGCGCGGATATTTATCTGTCGAGTATTTGATAAAAAAAATTTATAATAAAAATACTTAAAATGAATCTTAAAATGAAAATGAAATGAGTTGGAAGGCAATTCAAAAAGGCTTGATTTTCCATATCTTACTTACAAATACGTTCCAACTCGCGGAATTAGTACACTTATATGATGAAAAAAGGGTATTGCTCAAAGAACCTCACTGATTGTACGCCAGGTTCGTTTTCCAAAAGTTACATTCCTTACCAATTCGAATTAATGACGATCACTATCCGCATAGCATTAAGCTATTGAAAACATTCTTATGAAGAAATTACAAAAAAAAGCAAAGCGCCACTCTACAGCCTTCTGTCTCCATGTCATTACTTCATAATCGCCAACGACTTAAGGATAATAATTATTTACCATCTTATAATGAAATGATGACGGTTGCAACAGAATAAAAGATTAATAAAATCTAGAGCTAGAAAAAACTTTGTTCTGTGAAATTAATTGCCTTGAATACTTTTGGCAAACGTAACTTAGAACCAATTATAAAGCAAGTTTTTTTTGTAACCAAAATAACAAGAGGAGTTAAATCCGTCACTTTGTGTTGCAGTGGAAAAACTTCAATCCGAACATGTATATATTACTATATATATAATATATTCATAAGTATATATATTTGTATGCCCATATATTATATATTATAGTATAATATATATTATATATATATATTATATAATATATATATATATATTATATTGATATATAGTATATATATTATATTATTATATAATATATATATATAATAAATATTATATATATATATATATATCTATATACATATAATAATATATAAAATTATTATATATAATATATATATCATATATAAATATAATCATAATAATACCCTATATATATATATCATGTATGAACAATACTTTTCCCTAAATAAATAAAGGAAAAAAAGCGAAAAGCTTTACCAGAACCAAACACTTCTACAAGTCAATCAAAACAGATTCCACTGAGAAGAATCATAATACAGCATATTAATCTGAAAGAAACACAACACAATTTTTCAAAGATGTAGTGCAACATCATGAAAACTAACTCACCAGAAAACGACTAGTAACAAATGATGGATCAACATTATCACTTGGTGGAAAAGTTAAGGCAATATTGTCTCTACCCACCGCTAAATACACTTGTCCCACCAACATAGTGTTCAACGTGAAAGTTATATATAATATATATTACTAAATATTAATATATTATATATAGATATATATAATATTATTAATATATTATATATATATATATTATATATATATATATATATATAATAATATATATTATATATATATATTTATATATAATATATATATAGTATATATACTATATATCATAATATATATCAAGTAAGATATGCTTATGATGTCAACGTTTATGGCCTCGAATGACAGCATTAATGTGAAGTAATGAGTACTTGTCGCTGTTCGCATGGACTGCGCAAACTATCTTGAGTCTCACGCAATAAGTCTCAGAGTCACGCAGACTGTATGTCAAATTTTAATTTATCGCCAGATTCGAAAATTGGCAACACTTTTCAAACATTATTTAAATCAATAAATATATTTTTAAAACGAATTATTTTTAAGCAAATTTTTAACTGATTTTTAACTGAAATATTATTCTTATTTGTTCTTACTTTTTTTTTTTTTAGCAAATTTTTATGTGATTTCAAATAGGATTTTTCTATTTATTTAAATCTTATAAAACAATATATATATATATATTTATATATATATATATATAATATATGTTCTATATAATATCTATATCTATACTATATATATATATATATATATATATATATATATATATATAATATTTATAATTATAAAGTTATAATATTATGTATAATATATTACATTTATTATATTGTTTTATTAAAGTTGGTCATATCTCTTAGAGAAGCCGTTTCAAACCTATATTCCGCGGTTCACTATAACTTATAAGATAATTAGCGAAATACTTGAAGAATTTTATGATCTTTTGTAGTTAAAATAGAAAGATGAATTAAAGAAATCGTGAAAGAAAAAGAAACGAGTATTATTCTTTTTCTTTTCCTTTTTCTTTTCTTTTTCTTTTTCTTCTTCTTTTTCTTTTTTCTTCTTTTTCTTTTTCATTTTTTTTTTTCTTTTTCTTTTTCTTTTTTCTTATTTCTTTTTCTTTTTCTTTTTCTTTTTCTTTTTCTTTTTCTTTTTCTTTTTCTTTTTCTTTTTCTTTTTCTTTTTCTTTTTCTTTTTCTTTTTCTTTTTCTTATTCTTATTCTTATTCTTATTCTTATTCTTATTCTTATTCTATTTTTCTCTATTCTTATTGTTGTTGTTGTTGTTGTTGCTGCTGTTGTTGTTGTTAATAATTATTATTATTAATATCTATTAATCTTTTATTATTATTATTCATTATTCATATTATTATTATTAATTCATTATTTGCGTATTCAGTAACTATTCCTTATTTGTTTATTCTATGTTATTATTATTAACTTATTACTCTATATTATCTATTATATTATATTATATTATTATTATTAATTTTTAATGATTATTTCTATTATTATTATAAACAAATTATTTAGTTGTAACCTGGATATTTAAGTAGTGATACATATTGCTATTATTCTTCTTATTTTTACTTTTATGATAATTCTTATCTTATTATTTTATAATTATTATTATTATTCATTATGGGTTGACTGGGATATGTATTACTTCATTCATTATTACTTACTCTATTATTATTCCTTATTATTATTATTATTATTATTATTATTCTTCTATTATTATTATTATTATTACTATTAGATATTTTATTTTGATTATCTATTATTCATTATTATTAATTGATATATCTTATTCATTATTATTACTATTATATTACTATTATATTCTTTACTATTATTCATATTATTTTATATTATTATTATTATTATAGTAGTCAGTAGTATAAGTAGTAGTAGTAGTATAGTCAGTTTCAGTAGTAGTCAGTAGATAGTAGCTTAGTAGTAGTATATTCAATGAACAGACGTTGGTATTTTATCTCTTAATACTAATCTGCAGAGCAGTAAACTTTTCCGTGTTGGTGATTCCATTAAAAGCCATTTAATTTGCTGCTACGAAAATGATATAAATACAAAAATATGAAGAGTTGCAAACGACTATTTAGAAATTTCATTTATAAATGCAAGGATGTTCATAAGCACAACATGTTTGCAAAAATAGGAACGTTGCGTCATTTTCACACTATATACATATTACAACACAAAGAATGGACAGGTTTTTATCTATGTCAAAGTTTCAAAATAAATTCCAAACAAGAAGGGGAAAAGCGTTCACTCGGTAAAGTACCCTAAATTAGAAGAAAAAAAATTTATTGAAAGAATAACTAATCTTATTATTAGAGAATTGATACGGAATATTACTTGAATTTTTATTACATTTTGTATCATTTTTTAGGGGGATATAAAAGTAAAAATGTAAAATAAATACAAAATATTTTAATCAGTGAATAAACCAAGTCCTCCCAAAAAATTCTAGTTTAATAAGCCCAGTCAATACCAAAGGTTATTTGCAGCTTTAGAATTTTAAATTGGGAATTTCAGGACTCGATCACACACCAAAGTTTAACTTCAACACTTTAATAATAAGAGTAATTCATGATAGGCATATATATATATATATATATATATATATATATATATATAATATATATATATATATATTATATATAGTATATATATATATATTATATTATAATATATAGATATATATCATATATATATATATATATAACTATATATATATATATACGTATATTATATAATATAGTATATATTTATATATATATTCCCATAAGTATATAGTATATATAATCATAATATGATATATAAATATATATATATATATAATATATATATATATATATATATTATATATAATAGTAATTATATATATATAATATATATATTATCTTATACATACTAAATTAGGAAGACATAAAATAGATATTAGGGCTTTGTTATAAAATTGGCTGAGCACAAAACATCACAATGAGACATGACAATATAACAATAAGACAAAAGTATTACTCCAGTAATTGCAACGTCTCTTCGAAACAATGGAATAAAAGGGATATTTGGAAAGGAAAATATAAGGGAAAATTGTACAAGCAAATTGACAACAGAATGGAAATTGTTTTGCCTCTTTTTTACATTCATTTTCTTTTATTATTGAGTATTGGCATGAATAAGGAGTAATAGATTAAATGTAGATTATCGATTATATATATTATGCATATTATGTATTTTATTTCTATTATATATTCAATCATAATGTTACTCTTTATATATCTTTTCTCAAATATTTATGACATTAATTAACCTTTACAAGAAATTAATTAGTAATTAATACTTCACAATTACTTTTATCAATAATTAATATCTATATTGTAGCAAGAATTGGTAGATATTTGTAAGAACTTTAATTTCATATATTATTTTTTTTTATTCGCTCTGTATTTAAAATTAGCCTCTCTAAACAAAATACTAATTTAAAAAAATTGAAAACTGTTTTACACAATTGAGGCCTCAGTGTTAAGGAGCAAAATTAACTAAGTTAAAACTAATTACTTTTTTCACAGAAACTTTTGTTACCCTTCACAATAAGCGTAACTAGAGAAAGGGGACAGGGTGTCTGTACCCCTGGTTGCCAACTGCCTCCCAACTCTCGTCATAAATTTGTTTGGCCACTGAAAATTCATAGCAGACTTACTAAAGTTCTAAGATAAATAATAATCAATGGCCTCCCCAGAAAAATTCCTTAATTACATCAATGTCCTACACGAAAGAGTTACTGTATATAAAAAGATTTAACGTATTCTCTCAAATAATTATAACTTGGAACAGACATAAACGATTTAAAATAATTATGCCAATCCAACAAAGAAACCCTCAAAAGACTGATGATGAATACAAACTTCCTCAATTATCCAACCTTAATGAACTTTGTTTTAACTATTACTAAATGGCATTACTATTTTGATCAATGATTTAACCTACTTCCTATTGAAAAAACTCTAGTTTAATAAGACAAGACAATAGCAAGCATATATATATATATATATATATAATATATATATATATATAGTATATATAATGATATATATATAGTAATATGATATAATATATATATATATATATATATATATATATAAATAGTACATATATATATATATATATATTATATATATCATATATATATATATATATATATATCTATATAATCTATATATATTATATATATATAATATTATATATATATATATATATATATATATAATCATATTATATTAGTATAATATATATATATATATAATATAATATATATATTATATATATATATATATAATATATATATATATATATAATATAATATATAGATAATACATTAGAATTTTTAAGCTATTTTCCGCTTTATGTATATTAACTTGGCAGATTTCACAGAGTTGCTCTAAGGGTTTATATTATGACAACATATATTAAACACTTAATTATTTAAAACAATTAAATATATCATACGTAGTGACCAGCTTTCGCCATTATTCACGGCTTTTTCAAGTCTAAATAGTGGAAGGAAATTTGTTCATTTTGGAATATCGTCTTCAAGTGATTGGTTGGTTCTGTAATAAACTTTTTAGGAAGGGTGAAAACTTATGACACTGTTTTGTATTGTATCTATTTTGTAATTCCCAAGGTATCTATTATAGTTTGGAAGGTTGTAGACACAAAAAGCTTCTGAGATTTTTCTTTTGTTTGTATCCTGTATATTTCTGATGTTTGTCATGTTGTTTATATATTTGGTGGTTATATGCTAATCCATAATATCTAAGGGCGGAATTTTCTTGGTATGTATCTAAGTCATGTTTGTGTCGATATTTTCTAAGTTTGAGATCTATTGTTTCTTCATAATAGTTGTTATTGCAAGAGTTGCATGGAATTTTATATAAGCAAAAGGGGTTGTATATTTTTGGTTTAGGCGGTTTTAAAACTTTTTTGATTGGGATTTTGTTGGCTGGAATCAAATGTATGTGTTTGGGTATGAGGTTTTTTATGTTGTTTATGTTTATATCTGGTATCGGTACGTATGTTTTTTTGTTGTATGTTATGTTGAGTTGTTTTTAGTTTGTGATATTTCTTGGCTTTTTTGTATGCTATGTGTATTATGTTGGTGGATATTTGAGTTTTAGAAAAGTGTTTTTTATATGTTCTGTTTCTTTGTGTAAATGTGCAGGGAAACAAATTTTGAACGAGCGTATGTATAAGAATGAGAGTGTAGCTGTTTTTGTGTTTTGTGTGTTGGCGGAGTACCAGTGTATGTAGGTGGGGTTGAATCTTGTGCTTCTGCTACTGTTCTCCTAACAGAACAGATTTTCATGCCTATTTTGAATATCTTACTACTTCTCACGAGACTGTTATATCTTCTCATCCAAATACTGAGGTAACTCTTATTTAGGGGACTTCAATGTACACAACACTGAATGGTTGGGGTCCTCTCATACCGATTTAGGTGGGGAGGAGGCCGAATCATTCAGCATTCTCAACGATCTGGAGCAACTAATTAAAGAACCCACACACATTCCGGATCGTCCTAACCAATTCTTGAACACACTTGACCTATGTTTCACCACTAGTCCTTCTCTTTTAAAATACACCCACTTTCGCTCTCTATCGTAAATCTGAACACAACTTATATCTCTTATAATTTTAATACATTTCTCTCCAACAGCTCATCTGCCTATGCGTTTTTCTGGCACTTTGATCGGGCGATTGGGGGGGCTCTGCTTCTACGCTAACTATAATTGGAGTGACTGCTTTTTCTCTTGGTGACGCTTCTACTTCTGCCGATAACGTGGGAGCTGTAATCGTTGGATGGGATTGAGCAAGGTATATTCTTCTCACAAATCGTTTCTCTCTCTCCACAATCATGGTTCGATTCGTGCCTTGTTCTCTACCATTCAGGCTAGAGACAGTGCGTATCGAGTGGAAAAAAAATCCTCGTTCTCCTATCACTCTTGCTAATTTTCATTTCTACCTAGAAATGGTTGCAGGGATAACTCTTCGACGAGCAAAGCGGGCCTTTATCAAACGAAAGTGCGCTAACTCCCTTGGTTCTCCTACTGACAATCTTTCTGGCCTCTTGCCAAAAAATCTCTAACACTCTGTAAATCTGTTTTCCTCCTCTTATTCGCATCGAAGCATTTCTTCCTACTCCTACTGAAGAAGGCCAATCTCTTCTGGGCTCCTATTTTCCTCTAACTAACCTGGACGATTCTGTCATTCCTCATTCCTCCTCCTCTCCTCTCAGGTCTAATGCCTTTGCTGTGCTAATTCGAATCGGTAATGCTCGCTGAAATCTACGAAAGTTAGGAAGCGGGTGCCCGATGGATTCCCCCGAGTTTCTGAGGGAGTGTGCTTCGGGCTATCTCGCCCCTTCGTGTCAACTAATATTCTCTATGTTCAATACTATACAACTTTCCCTCAGTGTTGGAAATGCTCGCTCATGTCCAACCTATTCGAAAACAAGGAAGCCGCTCTGACCTCTAATACGCCCTGATAGCTCTTACTTGCATTCTAATCTAAGATATTTGAAACTCATTCTCAACTCTCATTCTCTCTAGCACTCATCCGGAATCTCATTAACTTCTTCCGAATCGGCCAAGATACGGCTTTCGTGCGCTCAGGTCTACTGCGATATACTTTCTCTATCTTACTGATTTTTATGGTTTTTCCTACAAAGGAACAAACGGGGAGACTTGCGTGGTGGAGCTTGACATATCCAAGCATTTGACCGAGTATGGCACGCGTCAATGCTGCTCCAAGCTCCCCTCCTTTGTGGTTTCCTCTCTCTTTGCTTACTTAGTCTAGTTTCCTTTCAAATCGTTCAAATATCGGGCTTGTTTGTTGATGGGCACTTTCTTCTTTCCTTTTCTGCATAGTGGTGTTTTTCTCAGAGGTTCGTCTTATCTCCTACTTTAATCCTATTTTCATTAATGATCTTCTCACCTGCACATCTAACTTATTCACTCATATGCCGATGATTTGACCCATTCTTTCACTCATTTCAATTCTGCTCCTTCTTTTACTTCTAGATTGCCTCTCTTAATTTTCCCGATTCTATTCTCGCAGATCTATATAAATTCCCGGGTGGGGTCGTCTCAACCTTGTGAATTCAATTTCTTTAAAAACTCAATTTCTACAAATATCCCTCTCTAAAGACACTTCCAACTTTCCTATCTCTTTGACGGTTCTCTCGTCTCTCTTGTTGACAATTTAAACATCCTTGGCCTTAAATAACAAAAAAATGTTTGGAAACCTCACATCACAACGGTTGTTAGGGCGGCCTCAAAGCAACTGAGAGTTCTGTTTGCGAAGGTTGTCTTTTTTTTCCTCATCTCAGTTGCTCCAGTATACAAGGGCCTCATCCGCTCCTTGTATGAGTATGCTCTCAATATGGGGGCTCTGGTTTCATCCGGCTTCTTGATAGGGTCGAGTCAAAGGCAAAGGCTTATAAACTGTTTTGGACTTTCCAGTTCTCTTGACCTCTATCTGCGGCGTGATGTTGGTGCTTATCTCTTTTTCTATAGGTACCGCAGCGGCAGGTGCTCGAGGGAGCTTATCACTCGCGTACCTCCACCTTTACGTCGCCCTCGTAGAACTAGGGGTGCTGTGTCCCCATGAGTTTTGTGTTGATGTGGTAACTCCAGGCTAGTTGCTGCGGGTGTGCTTCCTTCTTTCCTGCCAAATCTGTTTTGTGAATTCTCTCTCATCTTCTGTGTTTCCTGCGAATTTAATCTCCCCCACTTTAAAGCCTGCGTCTGTGCTCATCTGCGTAATTTATATTAGTTGTTTTGACTTCTGAGGCGTGTAACCACCGCCTGTTTTTTGTGTTTTGTGTGTGGGCGGAGTACCAGTGTATGTATGTAGGGTTGGATGTTGGTTTTCTATAGACTGTGAAGGAAGGTTTAGTGGTGTGATTGGTGATTATAAGTGTGTCTAGGAAGGGGATGGTGTTGTTATTTGATGTTTCCATTGTATATTGTATGTCCGCATGTAAAGTGTTGAAAAAGTTTAAGATATGATTTGGTTCGGTCCCATTTGGCACAGCAGCGAAAATGTCGTCCACATATCAGAGCCAAACGCAACCGTGAAGTTGTTGAAGGAGAATTTAATAATATTCGATAAGTACCATATATATGTTGCTGAGCATGGTTGAAAGAGGGGAACCCATGCTCAGACGTTATTTTTGTTTATAGTATTGTTGTTCAAATTGGAAGAAATTGTGTTGTAGTGTTAATAAGATAAGTTGTTTTATGATTACAAAAGTATGTATTAGGATTATGTAGTTGTTGTTTATGTATTTAGTTTGAAGTTCAAGAAGGTGTGGGACTGGGACAAAAGTAAAGAAAGAAATAATATCATAGCTTACGAAGGTGTGTGTTTTTGTGTTAAGGGAGGAGGTTTTATTTATAAAGTCTTCTGTGTTTTTTTAAATGAGAGTTGAAGATGGTGCCAAGTAGGGGTTTAAGTTGTTTCGAGAGCCATTGTGCTAATTTGTACGAGTTACTACTGTTGGTTTTGGATATGATGGGAAGCAAGTGTATTTTTGTTTTGGGGTTTTGGTACTCCGTAGAGCTGTGGTATATTTGTCATGTATGCTTTTAGTTGTTTTTGGAGTTGTGGTTAGTTTTCTAGTATAGTGTTCAGGGTAGAGTTAAATGTGGTTGGAGATGTTGTATGTGGTTTGTTTGTGAGTTTTTTATATGCTTGTGTTGAGTAGGGTGTTGCATTTTGTGATGTAATCTTGTTTGTTCATAATAACTTTGTTATTACCTTTGTCTGCCCTGGAGATTATGATGTTTTTGTTATTTTTCAACATATCCAAGACGGTGTAAAATTTCTCCGGAAACTGTATAGATGTGTCCATGGCTACTGCGGTGAAAAGTAATCCTTTCAAGATGTCAGTGCTGCAATTGGGGTTTCTTTTTGTTTTTTCCATGTTTCAAGATCCTGCAAGAATCGGGGCCAGGGATCTTTATTTCTTAGAGCTAATGATAGTCCGTAGCCTAGTAGGTCGGCCTCGTCTGTGGTCAAACTATATGTAGATAAATTGGTTACTGAATTCCGGTTTGTCTGGGTGTGTCAAGTGCTTTGTGCAAATATTAGGTTAAATTTACGCTTCAGTTTTTGTGCTTTGACGTAAGCTGCTTCTTTTTCTTTACGTGCGTTATCAATAAGTTCTACATATTCAGCAGCAGTGTTGGGAAATCTAGTAAACTATGAGTTTTGAAAACTATAGTATAATCTAGTACACTTTTTGAACGTTAGCTTTATTTCTTTTGATATTCCTTTAATTTTTTCTTTAAGTATTTGTTTGTAGATTTGTGGGAATGGTTCCGAGTTGCTTACTTTAAAAGATGCGGGTTTCATTGTTTAAGGGATAACCAAATTTTTAGCAAAACATTTCACGAACAATTACTGTTGTTTCTTAACACTAATTGATATCAAAGCGTTTCTATATTTGTCATATATATTATTATGCTGGAAGTTCATGGCAACTATATTTCGGATTCCAATATTATCATTAGAATTTTTAAGCTATTTTTCGCTTTATGTATATTTATTTGGGCATATTTAACTGAGTTGCTCTGAGGGTTTATATTATGACAAACATTATATTAAAAACACTTTAATTATTTAAAACATTAAAAATATATCAATAGAGTAGTGACCAGTTTTCGCTAGTATTCACTGCCTTTTTCAAGTCTAAATAGTTGAAGGAAATTTGTTCATTTTTTGGAATATCGTCTTCAAGTGATTAGTTGGTTCTGTAATAAACTTTTATAAAAGGGTGAAAACTTCATGACTCTGTTTTGTATTGTATCTATATTGTAATCTCCAGGGTATCTATTATATTTTGGAAGGTTATAGACACAAAAAGCTTCTGTGATTATTCTTTTGTTTGTATCCTGAATATTTCTGATGTTTGTCATGTTGTTTATATTTATTTGGTGGTTATATGCTAATTTATGATGTCTAAGGGCGGAATTTTCTTGGTGTGAATCTAAGTCATGTTTGTGTTGATATTTTCTACGTTTGAAATCTACTGTTTCTCCATAATAATTGTTATTGCAAGTGTTGCACGGAATTTTATATAAGCAAGAGGGGTTGTTTATTTTTGGTTTAGGAGGTTTCAAAACTTTTTTGATTAGGATGTTGTTGGATGGAATCAAATGTATGTTTTTGGGTATGAGGTTTTTTATGTTGTTTGTGTTTATGTTTATGTTTGGTATCGGTATGTATGTTTTTTGTTGTATGCTATGTTGAGATGTGTTTGGTTTAAGATATTTTTTTTTTGGCTTTTTTGTATGCCATGTGTATTATGTTTGGAGGATATTTGAGGTTTTGAAAAGTGTTTTTTATATGTTTTTGTTTCTTTGTGTAACTGTGCAGGGGAACAAAGGATGAGAGGGTAGCTGTTTTTGTGTTTTGTGTGTGGGCGGAGTACCAGTGTATGAAGGTGGGGTTGGATGTTGGTTTTCTGTAGACTGTGAAAGAGGGTTTAATGGTGAGATAAGTGATTACTTATGAGTGTGTCTAGCAAGGGGACTGTGTTGTTATTTGATGTTTCCATTGTATATTGTATGTCCGCATGTATAGTGTTGATAAAGTTTAAGATATGATTTGGGTCGGCCCCGTTTGGCACAGCAGCGAATATGTCGTCCACAATTCTGAGACAAAAGAAACCGGGAAGGAGGTGGTGAGGGAGAATGTAATAATATTCGATAAGTTTCATATATATGTTGCTGAGCATGGGTGAAAGTGGGGAACCCATGCTCAGTCGTTATTTTTCTTAATGGCATTGTTGATCAAATTGGAAGAAATTGTGTTGCAGTGTTAATAAGATAAGTTGTTTTATGATTGCAAAAGGATGTGTTAGTATTTTGTAGTTGTCGTTACGTATTTAGTTAGAAGTTCAAGAAGTTGCTTGGGACAGAAGTAAAGAAGAATAAACATATAGTAGCTGACGAGGTGTGTTTTTTGTTAACGAGAGAAGGTTTTATTTATAAAGTCTTTTATGTTTTTTAAATGAGAGTTGGTGATGGTGCCTAGCAGGGGTTTAAATTATTTGGAGAGCCATTGTGTTAATTTAACAACATCTTAATCCAAAAAGTTTTTGAAACCTCCTAAATCAAAAATAAACAACCCCTCTTGCTTATTAAAATTCCGTGCAAACACGGGGCCTATAACAACTAATATGTAGAAGCAGTAGATTTCAACCAAAAATAATATCAACAAATATGATTAGAACATTACATTATACCCTTAATATCATAGATTAACATATAACCGAAAAACCAAATAAATATAACCAAATAAATATAAACAACATGACAAATGTCAGAAATATCAGGATAACAAACAAGAAAAATCTCCGAAGTTTTGTCTACAACTTCCAAATATAATAGATACCCTGATTAAAATAATCAAATACAAAAACTCTAGAATTAAAGATTTATAAAAGTTTATTACAGAACCAACCAATCATCTGAAGACGATATCCAAAAAATACAAATTTTTTTCAAACTATTTAGACTTAAAGACCGTGACTATGGAGAAGCTGCTCACATACTGCAGTTGATATAGGTGTAAATGCGTTTAAATAATAAAGTGTTTTTATCATAAATGTTTGGTCATATATAACTCAAAGCAATAGGAATTCAATACTATAATATATAATAATATTATATTATTATATAAATATATATATAATATATATATATATATAATATATGTATATTATATATTATATTATATATATATATATATAGTATATTATATAATATATATATATAATATATATATATAATATTATATATTATATATATTTAATTTATATTAATATTATATATATATTATATTATTATATATTTTATTATATTATTATAATAATATATATATTATATATATATTTTATATTTATTTATTATATTTAGGATATTTTTAATTGATTTTAGGTTATGTTATTAAAATTGGGGAGCACAAAACATCACAATGAGACATGACAATATAAAAAAAAATATAAAAAGACAAAAGTATTATCTCCATAATGCAAACGTCTCTTTCGAACAATGGAATAAAGAGGATATTTGAAAGTGAAATAAAAGGGAAAATTGTACAAACAATAACAACAAAAACTCCACATCTATATTTTTTAAATTAGTTCATTTTTTTTTTATTAAATTGACTATGGATGAATAGGCAGTAATCATTATGTAGATTATGTATATTATATATTAGTGCATATTATGTATATTATGTTTATTATATCAATATGTCAATCTTTTCTCTAATATTAGACATTAGGTTAACCTGAAGTTATTATTATTTGAATGTAATACTCGGGCGCACTCAAAATTAATTTAACATACTATATAATAGCTTATTTGTAATAAATAAGGTAGCAAAACCTGTAGACTTATTCATATATATTTTTTATTTATTTTTACCTTTTATGTAATATCAGTCCTTTGGATTATAAGGCTAATATAATATATTTAAAAGAAAAATTGAAAACTGTTACACACAATTAATGGCGTGTGTAAAGGAAAAAAATTAAATTATTAAAACTAATTATTTTTACTGAAGCCCATTCAAAAGGATCT